>CAJHQP010001402.1:0-116938 GCA_905132765.1 Moricandia arvensis | reverse complement strand
ACATGTGTTTTCTGATGTACAACCCATAACAGCATCCACCGTGTCGACTGGCTTGTGTAATGCTAATTAAGTTGACCTTTCGCAGTAGAAAAAGTTTTCTGACAAAATATTTTTTTATGAATCCCAGCTTATCAGTGGTTAAAAAAATAAGTTTTTGTTGATTTTTTACATTTAATCAGTTTTTCCCCGCTGATCTGCATCATTGGGGTTACATTATGCAATCCTGTGGAACTTATGAAGTTTCTTTTTTGTTATTAGGCAACATATTACCCTGGGTTGTGTGAGCCAGTTTCTCAAGGTGGACTAGGATTTGATTATTATGTGAATCTTTCTGCGACAGAAATGTGGGTTTCTCTCCTAGACAGCGTACCGGATAGTGAATGGAGCATGAGCAAGGTCTTAGCTTTTAAGTTTCATTGTTAGATAGGACAGAAAAAGACTTTGGTCCCTTTCGCTGATGTTTGGTCAGTGCTGCAGATTGTAAGTACATTGGTGGCTAATAAAGAGTATACAGACAAGATGCTCAGCTATGCCGAAAGTCACAACCAAGTATTTACTTTGTAACTTTAGATGTCTAAACCTTTATACTATACTTTTAGGTTGCATTGACATTGTTGTCTGTGTCTGTTCTACTTTCCCCACTAGTCCATATCTGAAATCTTGTTTGGTGGAGTCCAAAATGAGATTAAGTTGCTAAACATGGGCGTTTCACTACATAAGGTACCCCTTTCGTTAGATATCTTCTGCACATTTGCACACTACATCCACAACTTAGCATAATTCTTAATTGTAGTGAACGGTAGGATGAGACTGAATGCTAGTCTTTAATTTTGCATTGAAAAGTGAAAAGATGAAACCTGGAAGATTGTCTAGCCTCTGTTTTCACCAAAGTTTATTGTTGCCTCAAATCTTCCTTTGCTCTCGGTTTACTGCTTTTATATCTCGCACTTCTTATGTTGGATATAATTTAAAAGCCCATTGGCTTTAATATAATGTGAACATAAATGACTAATGGGCCAATTGTTTGAGGCCTGTTATGCATCAATGAAAAGAAGAAGTAAAGTCCCACATCGGGGAACTAGAGAGGAGATGAGCACTTTATATATGATCTCTTGCTATGAGATGTTAAATGGCTCAGGGGAAGAGAGGAGGCCTCCCACGCGCGCGCCGCCACCCGGCCGGCCGGCTCGGTGTGGGCTTGAGCTTGAGCTTGGGCTTGGGTAGAGGATCTCTGGCCCGATAAAGAAGTATTTTTTTTGGACCAAGTTAAGCTCAACGTTTTGCCATTTTATACCAAAAAAACAACATGCGTTTTGTTTTAAAACGACAAGTAGTTTTAAAAACAAAATAAAAAACGGCATGCATTTTATCCTCTCGAGATATTTAAATGAGATAAGATAGAGTCTTGGGGAGGAAGTTTTCGAAACTCAACTTCCCGAGATCTCTGCGAGATTATCGCCCACGTGCAACAGTTGTTGCGGGAAGTGGCTTCTCGCTTTCTCTTTAAATAAACCCGACTAGTCTCCTTCTTTCTTTAAGTTTTTCACAACGAAAACCAGCAATCGTAATCCCAAAGCGTAAGTCTAGAGAGTGTTCGTAGATTATTAGTTCGTTGTTCACGGGTGCAGCGTGAATCGTCTATCATGGTTGTATCCTGGGACTCTAATTCGTACATGTCCGTCTCACTACAGAGCGAATATTAAGAGTTAAGGAAAGAGATCCGTCTCGACTCCATGTTTATTTCTTGAAAACGTTTTTCTACTCGGTTTTCATTTCGTCTTTTCGAATCGTATATTTCCTTAACATCGCTTTATTTTAATCGTTTATTTCAATTCGATTTTTTGGCTTCTACAGTCTTAACTCTTAATCGCTTCTATTACATATAAGCTTTAATCGGATTGATCTTAATACGTTTTTATAAAACGATTTCAAGGATTTCTAAAACGTTTATTTTATTGTCGAAATGGTGTTTGCGATTTGCTTTACGCACTTCCGCGAAACGTTTCTTTCTTATCAATAAACGGTTTGCGTTTTGCTCTGTAGCTCTATTGCGAAACGTTTTTTGTTATATGATTCATAAAAACGTTATAAAACGATTCGTTTACACAAAAGCTTTCTTAAGCGAGTTGTGTAACAATCTAAAAGTCTACACAAACGGCTTATGCGAACGCTTTTAAGCGAGTTTGCAAAACGTTTTTCAGACTTATATCGATATGATTTGGTGCTTTGTAACGCTTTTAGCGATCTACTAAAAACACCAAAAATGACAATCGATTTACACTACTATTTATTGAAATAATATGTTATCTGTTGATTGGAGTCTAATCCGCTTTCATGTTTTCTCTACAGAAAAATGACGAAAACTAACAACACCCCCGTTGACACCACCATTGATACGAAAACTCCACTCAACGTTTCTCAAACTGATGCAACCATAACAACCGCTGATGCAACAACAACAACGACACCTACCCTTCCAGTGGGAAATGTTGCTGATAAAACCACGCGTCGTAGCCTATTCGGTGCTGGTCTCTATCAAACGGCTCCTGCTCAAGGAACCACAAGTGCTCCGATTGTAGTTGCAACTCCTCCAACTATACCAAGCCTGTTCACTCAAGGTATAATGCCTGACAAGTTTGATGGCAAAGGCTTCAAAACGTGGCAAAAGAAGATGATGTTCTTCCTGACAACAATGAAGCTGGATAAATTCACCCAGGAGGACAAACCCATTGTTCCTTACGGGATTGATGATGTGTACGCTCTTGCAACTGTTGACAGTTGGGTGCAGTCCGACTTCATGTGCGAAGGATACATATTGGGTCCCCTTATTGACCCATTGTACCAAGTCTACTGTGAGATCCCCACATCGAAAGAGTTATGGAGATCACTGGACAAGAAGTATAGAGGTGAGAACGCTGGCTGCCAGAAGTATGTGGTTGCAAAATTCCATGACTTCAAAATGGTGGATTCAAAACCCATCATGGATCAGGTGGAAGCGTTTCAGCTCATTTTCCATGAAATTTCTGCTGAAGGAATGTCCATCTGTGAGACATTCACAACTCTCAGCTTCATCCAAAAGCTTCCTCCAAGCTATGCGAAATTCAAGAACTACCTGAAGCACAAAAAGAAGAAGATGGGACTCGAAGATCTCATTCAGAGGCTTCAGATGGAAGCCAGAAACCGAAATGATGACAAGTTGCTCCAAGCTAAAGAGCATAGTGTCAACGTGGCTGAAATGAAAGGTAAAGGAAAGGCAATTGCTCGCTCTCCTGCCAAGCCTTCCAAAATAGCTGCAATTTTGAGGGCTTCTGGTCCAAACTTCAAGAAGAAAGGCATTGAGATCAATGCGAATGTGGACAAATTCAAGGGAAAATGTCACTACAGCCACAAAGTTGGTCACAGGACTTCTGAGTGTCGCAGTAAGATCAGAGATGAGAAGGCTCAGGCGAATCTTACTGAAGAAGATCTCGTTGCAGTGGTGACTGAAGTCAACATGGTTGAAAGCAACAAACCTAAGGAATGGTGGTATGACACTGGTGCCACCACCCACATTTGCACTGATAGGGCGATGTTCAGCACCTATCAGAAAAGCAAGACTCAGGAGAAGCTATTCATGGGCAACACTGCAGTCTCCAAGATTGAAGGTCGCGGCAAGGTGATTTTGAAGATGACATCTGGACGTGAAGTCACTCTGCAGAATGTGAAGCATGTGCCTGACATGAGGAAGAACCTGGTCTCGGGAACCTTGCTCAGCAAGAATGGATTCGCCACAAGTCTTGAGGCGGACAAGCTCGTGATTAGGAAGAATGGGGTTTATTTGGGAAAGGGGTATGTTAAGGATGGACTGGTCAAAATGAATGTAATGACAGTCACTCCGAAATTGTAGCTCCAAAAGTTTCAATGAATAAGAAAGAACCAGTTGCTTATTTGGTTGAGTCTTTTAATATATGGCATGAAAGAGTAGGCCATGTAAACTACAAAACGATAAAAAGATTAATGAATCAAAATTTAATCCCAAAATGCAAAACAAGTAAACAAAAATGTGAAGTATGCGTACAAGCTAAGCTCACAAAAACGCCATCACCTCGTGTTGAAAGAACTAACAAACCTCTAGATTTAATTCACACTGATTTATGTGACTTAAAATACATACAAAGTAGAGGTGGGAAAAAGTACTTTGTGACCTTCATAGACGACTGCACAAAATATTGTTATGTATATTTATTACATAACAAAGATGAAACCTTAGAAAAATTCAAAGAATTTAAACTCGAGGTCGAAAATCAGCTTAAAACAACTATTAAAATAGTTAGAAGCGACAGAGGAGGCGAGTATGATGGTCCATTAAATACTTTTTGTAAAGAACATGGAATAATTCATCAAACTACCGCTCCTTACTCACCAGAATCTAATGGAGTTGCTGAACGTAAAAATCGAACTCTAAAAGAGATGATGAATGCAATGTTGCAGGAATCTGGGTTACCCCAGAACATGTGGGGGGGAAGCGTTGCTTACCAATAATTATATCCTCAACAAAATTCCACACAAAGTAACTAGCAAAACTCCATATGAACTATGGAAAGGTAATTTACCTTCGTTTAAATACCTCAAAGTGTGGGGGTGCTTGGCAAAAGTTGCGGTACCTCCACCAAAGAAGGTCACTATTGGACCAAAAACAGTGGATTGCATCTTCATCGGGTATGCACATAATAGTACTGCATATCGGTTTCTGGTACATAAATCTGAAATATCAAATATTCATGAAAATACAGTAATGGAATCAAGAAATGCATCTTTCTTCGAAGACATTTTCCCATGTAAGGAAAAACAAGGTTCAAAACGAACTCGAGAAGAAAGAGACAACGACAATGTTTCAGAAATTGAGACAAATAGCGATAAGGTGGAAATCGACGCGCTTCGAGAAACGCTCAGGTATAAGTCGAAGTTCAGAAAGTGGATAACCTTGGAGAAGCCGCGAACGATTCAGGACGCGCTTCACAAAGCGACGGACTACATAATCATCGAGGAGGAGACGAAAGTCCTGTCGCAGAAGCATAAGCCGACCAAAGCATCCTCGAGAGATCCTGCACCAGACCGAAAGAAGAAGAACCCTCGCAACGACAGGAATGTCCATCACGAGGGTGAAGAAACGCACAAAGCGCACAACTACGCCATCAACTCCAGACCGGAACAGGGTCGAGCAACGAGTAACAAATGGACCCGAAATTCGAACTACGACGTGAACACCTACTGCGACTTTCACCAGACTCGCGGTCACTCGACTATCAACCGAAAGGTCCTTGGAGCAAGACTGGCTGCGAAACTGCTCACCGGAGAACTTTCCGAAGTCTCCAGCGTGAAGGACCACATCCGTGACTCTGACGGTCTCCCAAAAGATGATTGAACACCTCAGGCTGAAAACTCGTCGCATTTTTGGTAGTTTTGTAGTATATGCATTTGTCACATTTATTAATTTTGAAACCATTTGACATCATCGTATTGTCAAATTTTTCGTGCCATTGTCTAGGAGCTTGTTTAAGCCAATAGAGCGACTTTACAAGTCGGCATACTTTGTCTTCCTGTCCAGGAATGACAAAATCCTCAGGTTGTTTCATGTAAATTTCCTCTTCTAAATCACCATTTAGAAAGGCGGTTTTTACATCTATTTGGTGGATTTCTAGGTCTCTTAAGACTGTGATTGCTATCAACAGTCTTATTGAGGCTATTCTCGTTAATGAAGAATATGTATCAAAATAATTAAGACCTTGTTTTTTCCGGAATCCTTGAACTATAAGCCTAGATTTGTATTTTCCACCAGGTTTTCGTGTCATTATCCATTTATTCCTAATGCTTTGCAGCCAGCTGGTAAATCCGTTATGTACCATATAATTTTTCGTAATAGAATCAAATTCACTTCTGACAGCTTTGATCCAAAGTGGAGCTTCTGCCAAAGTTTTAGGAACATTTTCTACTAGAAATGCCATTAGGAAATCATCTCCAAAATATTTTTCCTTTCGAGCTCTTTTGCTTCTTCTTGGTTCGTCTTTTTCATTTTCTGAAATATAAATTTATAGAAATTTCGACATTTTTCTCACGTTCAGAGACATTGTCGTCGTCTCTTTCTTCTCGAGTTCGTTTTGAACCTTGTTTTTCCTTGCATGGGAAAATGTCTTCGAAGAAAGATGCTTTTCTTGATTCTATTACTGTATTTTCATGAATATCTGATATTTCAGATTTATGTACCAGAAATCGATAGGCACTACTGTTATGCGCATATCCGATGAAGATGCAATCCACTGTTTTAGGTCCAATAGTGATATTCTTTGGTGGTGGTACCGCAACGTTTGCCAAGCACCCCCACACTTTGAGGTATTTATACGAAGGTAAATTACCTTTCCATAATTCATATGGAGTTTTGCCAGTTAATATGTGTGGAATTTTGTTGAGGATATAATTAGTGGTAAGCAGCGCTTCCCCCCCCCACATGTTCTGGGGTAACCCAGATTCCTGCAACATTGCATTATCATCTCTTTTAGAGTTCGATTTTTACGTTCAACAACTCCATTAGATTCTGGTGAATAAGGAGCTGCAGTTTGATGGATTATTCCATGTTCTGTACAGAATTCATTGAATGGACCATCATACTCGCCCCCTCTATCGCTTCTAACTACCTTAATAGTTGTTTAAGCTGGTTTTCTACCTCGAGTTTATATTCTTTGAATTTTTCTAAGGTTTCATCTTTGCTACGTAATAAATATAAATAACAATATTTTGTGCAGTCATCTATGAAGGTCACAAAGTACTTTTTCCCACCTCTAGTTTGTATGTATTTTAAATCACATAAATCGGTGTGAATTAAATCTAGAGGTTTGTTAGTTCTTTAAACATGAGGTGAGGGTCTTTTGTGAGCTTAGCATGTACGCATACATCACATTTTTGTTTCCTTGTTTTACATTTTGGGATTAGATTTAGATTCATTAATTTTTATATCGATTTGTAGTTTACATGGCCTAATTTTTCGTGCCATATATTAAAAGACTCAACCAAATAAGCAACTGGCTCTTTCTTATTCATTGAAACCTTAAGAGGTAAAACTTTCGGAGTGACTGTCATTACATTCATTTTGACCAGTCCATCCTTAACATACCCCTTTCTCAATTACATCCCATTCTTCCTAATCACGAGCTTGTCTGCCTCTATAGTCATGGAGAATCCATTCCTGCTGAGCAGAGTCATGGAGAATCCATTCTTGCTGAGCAGAGTCATGGAGAATCCATTCTTGATGAGCAGATTTCCCGAAACCAGGTTCTTTCTCATGTCAGGCACATGCTTCATTCAGCAGAGTGAGTTCACGTCTAGATATCATCTTCAGAACCACCTTGCCGCGGCCTTCAATCTTGAAGACTGCAGTGTTCCCCATGAACACCTTCTCCTGAGTCTTGCTTTTCTGATAGGTGCTGAACATCCCCCTATCAGTGCCAATGTGGGTGGTGGCACCTGTGTCATACCACCATTCCTTAGGGTTGTTGCTTTCAACCATGTTGACTTCTGTCACCACTGCAACGAGATCCTCCTCAGTGAGATTTGCATGAGCCTTCTCATCTCTGATCTTGCTGCGACAGTCAACAGTCTTGTGTCCCACTTTATGGCAGTAGTGGCGTTTCCCCTTGAATTTCTCCACATTTGCATTGATTTCAACGCCTTTGTTCTTGAAGTTTTTCCCCAAAGCCTTCAGGGCTGCAGCAGTTTTGGAAGGTTTCAGGAGATTGGGCGTGTGCCTTTCCTTTGCCTTTGTGCTCAGCCATGTTGACACTATGCACTTTAGCCTGGAGCACCTTGTCATCATTCCGGTTCCTGGCTTCAGCCTCATGATGAGCTCCTTGAGACCCATCTTCTTCTTCTTGTGCTTCAAGTAGTTCTTGAAATCCGCATAGCTCGGAGGGAGCTTTTGAATGAAGCTGAGAGTTGTGAATGTCTCGTAGATGGACATTCATTCAGAAGCAATCTCATGGCAAATGAGCTGAAACGCTTCCACCTGATCCATGATGGGTATTGAATCCACCATTTTGAAGTAATGGAAATTTTCAACCGCAAACTTCTGGCAGCCAGCCTCCTCACCTCTGTACTTCTTGTCAAGCGATCTCCAGAGCTCTTTCGAGGTTGGAATCTCACAGTAGACTCGGTACAATGGGTCAATAAGGCGACCCAAAATGTAGCCTTTGCAAATGTAGTCGGAATGAACCATATGTCAACACTTGCGAGAGAGTGCACATCTTCAATCCCGTGAGGGATAATGGGTTTATCCTCTTTGATGAGCTTATCCAACTTCATCATTATGAGGAAGAACATCATCTTCTTCTGCCACGTTTTGAAGCCTTTGCCATCAAATTTGTCTGGTATCAATCCTTGAGAGATGACACCAGGAACAGCAGGAAGAGTCTGAACTGCAATCGGAGCACTTGTGGTTCCTTCAACTGAAGCGATTTGATAAGACCTTTACCGAACAGGTTACGTCGCACGGTTTCATCAGCTACATCCACTGGAGTGATGGTTGTTGGTACTGCAGCGGTTGACGCTATGATGGTTCCAGCGGTTGTCACGGTTGCATCAGTTGTCGCAGTGTTGAGAGGAGTCTGGATGACATACGTGGTGTCAATGGGGGTGTTGTTATCGTTTGTCATTTTGCTTTTTCTGATAAGAAAAAACATGAACCCGGATTAGTACTCCATTCAACAGATAACATATTATTTTAAACATAAAATAATAGTCTAAACTCGATTTTCATTTTTGGTGTTTGAACCAAATCATATCGATATAAGTCTTGAGAAAAACGTTTTGAAAAATCGCTCAAAAGCGTTCGCAGAAACCGCTATGTGTAAGACTTTAGAATGTCTCACAAACTCGCTTAAGAAAGCGTTTGTGGAAACGATTACCATATTGATCGTTTTAAGAATCGTATACCATAAAACGTTTTGCGATAGTGCTACAGAGCAAACGCAAACCGTTATGGGATAGGTAATAAACGTTTCGCGATAATGCTACAGAGCAAAACACAAACCGTTTTAATATAAGTAAGAAACGTTTCGCGGAAATGCGAGAAGCAAATCGCAAACATCGTTCTAAATATAACCAAAACCGTTCTCAATCCGATTACAAGCTTTAGAACTAAAGCGGTTTAGAGTTAAGATTGTTGAAGCCGGTAAACCAGATCGACATAAACGATTAGGCATAAACATATTTAAGGAAATAGACGATTCTAAAGACAATAATAAACATGGAGTCGAGATATGACTCTTTCCTTAACTCTGAATATTCGCTCCGTAGTGAGACAAAACTGTACGAATATAGTGTC
Organism: Moricandia arvensis; assembly: GCA_905132765.1. Lineage (NCBI taxonomy): Eukaryota > Viridiplantae > Streptophyta > Magnoliopsida > Brassicales > Brassicaceae > Moricandia > Moricandia arvensis. The sequence continues at coordinate 107,586 of CAJHQP010001402.1, read as the reverse complement.
CCAGGATAAAACCATGGTAGACAATTCACGCTTCACTCGTTAAACGCCCTAACGAACTAGAAATTCTACTAAACACTCTCGTACTTACGGTAAGGGATTTTCTCTGTTGGTTTGTGATATGAAAAGTGATAAATGAAGGAGGAGGAAAGGAGTATTAAAAGAAGAGAGGACGAGCCACTTTCCGTAACTGCTGTAGCACGTTGACGAAAATCTCTCGGAAATCTCGGGAGTGGAAGCTGAGAAACTTCCTCTCTCCTTGAGCCATTTGAACACTCATGATGTGAGTACATATATATGTTGCTCACTCCCTCTCTATTTCCCCGATGTGGGATGTTTCCCATTTATTCATTACAACTGTTTTTTGGGCTGTTGATTGCACATGCACATGTTCATTTCTTTTCACATTTTTATTAAAAGCCATGGGCTTTATAATTTGATCCAACACCTTCTCCAAGTTGTCTGAAGTCTCTTAGAACTCTGCACCTTGAATATGTGGCCTTCGATGACGCTGTTATGGACCTTTTAGCTGGATGTGTTAGTCTTGAAAAATTGGTGGTTCATCGACATGGTCATGATGATGTGGAGACTCTCACTATTGCGGTACCATCTTTACAGGACCTAGGCATAGATGATGATGTCGATGAGGGTGCTTGCTCTAACTACGTGATAAATTCTCCTTCTTTGAAAAAATTGAGGATTTTTGTGATGCTTTTCTCTAGATCTTCTCTGATTGAGAACGCACCTGAGCTGGTGCATTCAAGGCTTTGGATCAAGGATGTAACTCTGGGAGCGTCACTATCTTCAGTCAAACGCCTTAACTTGGGTCATGTAATACACATAGAGGTATGGTTTTCTGGTAATGTGTTGAGCTTGTTGTTGTTACATTGTTATGGATTATTACTAATACTGCCTAACGCATAAATTAAGGTTCCTGCTGGTTTCATCTTCAAACAGCTGGAATATATTACATTCCATCCAGAGTCCTGGAGTGTACTAATTAGGGATGTCAAATGGGCGGGTCGGGCTAATTTGAGTGTGTCCAGATGGGCGTCATTTTTCGTTGGACAGTTTTGGTCGACGCCCAAATAGGACCATGTCCAAATAGGACCATATCCAAATAGGACCATGACCAATTGGGTTGTCCATAAAGACCCAAATGCCCATTTAGTGTAAATCACTCAATTTTTTGAAAATGTGATTTTTAGTTTCAGCAAAAAATGTGATTTTACGGTTTGGCGGAAAATCGCGATTTCATGGTTTTGACAGAAAATAAAAAATTTCCGGTTTTGACGGGAAATCACGATTTTGTGATTTTGGCGGGAAATATCGATTTTGTGGTTTTGGCGATAAACATGATTTTGATGAAAAACGTGGATTTGTGGTTTTAACAGGAAACATAATTTATTATTTTGATAGAAAAACGTGATTTTCAGTTTTGGAGGAAAAACATGATTTGCGGTTTTGATAGGAAAATATGATTTTGTGGTTTTGACGAGAAAATATAATTTTCGGTTTTGGCAGAAAATCATGATTTTTTAGTATTTGTCATTTTCGTAGGAAAACATGATTTTATGGTTTTGGTAAAATTTTGATTTTGTGATTTTGGTAGGATAAAGTAAAATTGTAATTTTTTTCAATTTTCTAAACCTAAACATTTTAGGTATTTGGGCCGCCCAATGTCCAGATGGTCTAACCCAGTTTTGCCCATGGGCGCAATCGGGTTTCACCCATTTAGATCCATTTAAATTTGATCCAATATGGGTATGTCTATATTGGCCCATAACAATTTGGACACGGGCCGCCCATGGACAACCCGCCCATTTGACATCCCTAGTACTAATGTTCATGCTTGATATCTCTCCTAATTTACAAGTTCTAGAGATCAACAGTGTAAGCATTGCAAGTAAAAATATTCGCAGCAGCTCGTTTTAAGGGGTTTGATGATCTATATATAATGTTATGATACATGGTTGTTGGTTTCAGGATCAGTGCGTTGAAATTCCATGGACGCCACCAAACCATGTTCCTGAATATTTGCTCAAGCTTAAGACATTAAGATGGTACGTATGGGGAAGACCATACGGGGAAGAGGTGGCCAAATACATCCTAACGAATGAAATGCGTTTGGAAAATGTTATATTGCGCATGTACGCCGAGCACTACGAGTTTTTTCCCGAGGAAGAAAAACTTAAGGTGCGGCATGACTTGGAAGGATGGTGTCCAGACGGTTGTAAGTTTGATTATAAGCTTGAGTTTGACACGTCTTCCACAGGCAGCGGCTACAGCGACTGGTGGGAATAGTTTTCCGAGGATGGAAGGATGGTGACGTAAGTTTGATGCATCACATGGTTAGGCTTTCTTTTATGTTATGTCTCTTATGGTTTGGATTCTGTGCACGTACCTAAATGTTTGCTGAGGCCTTTCTCCTTCTTCTTCTTCTTTGACGTGCCTCTATGTAGTCGGAAACCAGAGTTGAATCCATAAACAACACATAGCTACTCTTGTTTTGCTCTAGCAACACATTCTTCTGTGCTTTAGACTTGTAATAGACCATCTGAATAGAGTGAAGTCTCTTTGTCTCTCTCTCTCCTCTGAAACAGATAACACTCTTCCGCTAATACGAAGTTTATTTCTTCACAAACTCTTTTTTTTTTAACCTGAATCTCCATTATTTTCGAATACACAAATGGTTTCGAAACCAAATTTAAAGCATATGATAGTAGTAAAATTAAAATCAATACTAAACCAAAATTTTACTAAACCGAAAACATCTATAAATGCAATTGCAAGTTATCAAGATTCGGTATTAATTGAACCACCGGTTTGGTCCAGCAACCCAAGTTAAAATGACACCGTAAAGTGCCTCTGTTTCCCTTTCTCTGGAATTCTCGTTACCGTTAGAGCTTCTACAAGGTATAAATCATCGTATTCCGGTTTCTAGCGAGCTTCTCATTTTTCTTACCCTTTTTCAATCAGTGCCTGAGTTTCTGATTTGGATTTTAATAGCTTATTTTGATACAAGTGCTCGAAGTTTTTGATCATGCCCATTAGGTCATTTTTTTTCTTGCAGTTAATGAACTAAGAGAAGAATAATTTGGGAAGGAAAAGAGATGAGGAGCTTTACTCAGGCTAATTGTTTTCGACCACCCTCCTGTGACAAGGACACGTCGAGCTAATGGTGTCTCCACCAGTGTGTACCTATTAGAGCAATTGCTTCACTGTCTACTCTGTTAAGTCACCGACGTAGTGAGCCTAGTGGAAAATGGAAGCAGAGTTATGTTGTCTGCTTGTTTGATGATAATGATTGGTGAAAGATGTCCTCATTGGAGAAGATATTTTTCTTAGTTTAAATTAGTTATATCGAAATCTAAATGATTCATGCTTATTAACAAGAAGGACCTTAAGTGTTATCAAATCAAGTCCCAATCATTTCTAGCTTTTGTGGCTTGTAAGGCAAGTCTCGCCACTTCATTATGCTTGTTATTTGACTAAGCGAGTATTAAAAACCCTCAAATGTCACATGCTTGTTGAGAGGCTTTGTCTTAAACCAATATCAAGAGGTATGGAACATGATTATATTTTAATCTACAGAACTGAAAACGAAACCAAAACTTTTAATTCTTTAAAGAGAATTCGGCCAAAAAAAAACACCAACTTTGCACGAATTGCCAAAAGAAAGATGAACTTTTGGGCTGACCAAATAAAATACAAAATTTTCATTGACTTTAGAATTAATTAACAATATTTCGTTGACTTGCCAATTTAGTACGCCGTCAGTGATCGTTTTCAAATGAGATAAAACGACATCGTTTTACGTGATTTGAAAATAAAAAACAAGTAGAACCCTAGATTTAAACTCGGGTTGATTGGAACAAATGACAAGGTATTTTACCACTCGGCTAGTGACACTTTCAATAGATTTACTAACACATTTACATTTATTTAGTACTAATTGAATATAAAATAAATTCTCTAAAAACTTAAAAAGATGTTTACAATTTTAAAATTTTGAAAAAATAAAGAAATTTTTTATAAAATTAATTTTGAAATTAAAATTAAAAATATTTTTTTTCTTTAAAAAAATCAAAAATCTTCCAAAATTTCAATTTTTTTAAAAACCATTGATTAAAATTTGAAATTAATTATACACACATAAAAAGATACCTACATATTAAAATTAAATTAAAATTTTTAAAATAAATATTTTACCCATTATGAGTGCAATTTTAATTTTTAGCTGATACTTGTAACTTTAATTTTTTTTGCATTTTCTTTGAATTTGTAAATATTTTGGAATTTAAAAAAAAAATTGAAAATTGTGGAAGATTTTTGATTTTTTTAAAGAAAAAAAAATTATTTTTAATTTTAATTTCAAAAGTAATTTTATAAAAAAATTTCTTTATTTTTTCAAATTTTTAAAATTGTAAAGATCTTTTTCAGCTTTTAGAGAATTTATTTTATATTCAATCAGTACTAAATAAATGTAAATGTGTTAGTAAATCCATTGAAAGTGTCACTAGCCCAATGGTAAAATACCTTGCCATTTGTTCCAATCAACCCAAGTTCGAATCTAGGAGTCTACTTCTTTTTATTTTCAAATGAGATGAAACGATTTTCAAATCACGTAAAACGACGTCGTTTCATCTCGTTTGAAAACGACATCGTTTCACTTAACGCCAACATTTAACGTCGAGTTAACACAGTCTTAACTGATCATTAATGGTGTGTTAATTGGCAAGTCAATTGTAAGTTTCATAATAAACTAACGAATTCAACAAAAGTACAGGTTTCTTTTGGCCAGGTTTGAGTACAGGTTTCTTTTGGCAATTCGTGTAAAGTTCGTGCTTTTTTTGGCCGAATTCTCATTCTTTAAATGAGTTATCTGGTAAAAAAATTTTGGATCTTATTAGGAGCTTGTGGTGCAAGAAAAGTATTGTACTTCCTCGAACACATGTCTATGGAAGTTGCCAACCGGATTTATTAAATGAATCAGAAGATATCTACTATGGCGCTGTAAGAGAAGTCAAGGAAGAAACTGGGGTAACTAACTTAAAAAGATCAGTACAAATCTTGATTTTATGAATGTTAAGTTCCCAAGATCATAAACCATAAATTGGGGTTGTGTTGTGTTCTTCAGATAGATACAGATTTCGTAGAGGTTATAGCGTTTGAGAAATCTGACATGTTCTTCAGCTGTATGTTGAAGCAACTCTATGATAAGATCATCATCAACAATCTTTGAGATCACAGCCGAAAAGGTAACCATCAAAATAAGAATTTTGTAGTAAGATCACAAACATTATAGAAATATACAAGTTAAATATTTGGCTTCAATGGACGCAAGGGAACTTGACCAAAACCAACACAAAATAGAAATATGAAATGAGAATTCAAGACACAACAACAACTTATGTTAAGACAATAATTTTATTATTCAACAGCTACTACTTTCATTAGGCATCATCATCGTCCACACCACCAGACTTGCTGCTCTCTCCTCATTGATAGGTCTTCTTCATCTCATCATCTACGCCATCAGTGCAAAAAGTTTTATTGGAATTTAAGCGCTGAAAGTTTTAGAAACACGTGCATTTGGGTTCTTAGGCGACTGGGCGCTCAAAGGAAGAATGGTGTGAATCAAGGAAAGGTCACGACCACGGAAACCGGCCGTGGACAAAGAATACAATAAGATTAGTGGTAAGAATTGACAACCTGTAAAAGGTGTTGCAAGTTGCTGGTCTATTGACTGGGTTGACGAAAAAAGATGTAGGGTATGGGAGCGACATAATGCAAAGGAAGTTATGTGATTCCAAAATTACGGCAGATGAGTATGGCAGTGATAGTACGATCCATGTAAGAATTCATATGCATTGACTCATAAAAGATCTGACTTTGGTGTTTTGAAGTTTTAAAATAATGTGATAGCACCTATATGTTCTAATGTTGAGGAACCAGAAGGGTTGAATGAGATGTTGAGAATGTTGCCAGCTAATGTCGTGACATATTAGATGAGTGCACAAAGTGAGGAAGCATATATCAAATTGACCTACTGGCTCTGATAGGAGTAGCGCATGGAAGCGTGGTGGAGTACAAGAAGTCAAGGATGAGACAACAATATCAGTCGGAGATGAACCAAACCAAAGAAGACGAATAGAAGTAGTTATGGACAGTGATTTGGAGATAGCCACCCCTCGAACAAGGTTAATCGAGTGAAAGATGTGATAGGTCGTATGAAGGCAAGTGTTTTGAAAGAGAAGAAAGTAGAACAACTGAATGTAATAGTTGAAATGTTGCATGTCAAAGCGGTATTATTTGAAGCAGTTGCTATGGGTGGATGAAAGTCTGATATACGAACAGATAAAACCAGATCATTTGGCACAAAGTGGTTTGTTGCAAGTTGACAATGGTCGAGCGAAAGTGAACTTTTATCACAATGAATTCTTGTAAACATACCGCCCATTAATAAAAAATATCCAAGGATCAGTGAGGATTATAGTGGTCTACTTGAGTTAATATGCGCATTTCAGTTTAAGAGATGATGTGGCGGATAAGTGTGCTTAGATGAGTAAACACAAGACGATTCAAACTGGAGGAGAATTTATTTTGAGAATCGAGCAACATGTTGAATCAAAGTGGGGGAGAAACAAAAAACGTCTGCTAACATTGACAAAGGAAATGTGAAATGGTAGAAACGCAAGATCAGCCGCAGGAAGTTGTAAGTTACTTGCAAACAAGGTGTGAGTAGTGCTCCAGAGTCATTAGATGTTCATCAGTTGGTTGAGACAAAATTCCAAGACGATTTTTTTTGTAAGTGGGGGAGAGTTGTAACGACCCGCTCCCGGATTATTTTATTTCGAATAAAATAGATAGTGTGAGGTTTCTATTCTACAAAGTGTTTATTTTTCTTAGTGTGGAAACACTTGTACTCATTGAAGATGGGACGAAGAAGCTGTATTTTGACTATGTGTTGGATGTGCAGTGAGAGCTTGGAACGATTGCAGACAGGGCTGAGTGATGGTAAAACGAGCACGCAATGATTAGAGCGTACTTAAGGAAAGATCGAGACCGCAAGGCTAATTAAAGAATGTTCGTCTACTAGACAATGCGGGTTTCAAGTAAGGAAAGCTTGTATACTGTTGCAGTGGTCTTGTGTTACCTGCAGGTAACGGAAAGCAAGAAGGAGGAATCAATAGAAGGATGGAACCAACACGCAGGAAGTTTGAGATGGAAAAATTTGATGGAAAGGTAGATTTTGGACTTTGGAAGTTCAAGATACTGGCACAATTAGAGGTACAAGGTCTCTTATCTGTGCTTGAAGAAAATACAAGTACAGAGGAAGATAAAGGAAAGGAAGAGGAAGGCACTGATGTCAAGAAAGATCCTAAATGGGCTGAGAAGGATCTTAGGGTCAGGAGCTTGCTAAGTACTTGCTTAAGTGACGTGATATTGAGGAAAATATTGAATGAAACGTCGGCATTAGGCATGTGGAAGGCACTGGAGAGAGACTATCAAACGAAGTCATTACCGAACAGAATATACTTGAAGAAGAAGTTATCCTGCTTCAAGATGGAAGAGGAAAAGCCACTGGAAGAGAACTTTGACCAGTTCCATAAGCTTGTGGCTGACTTAGCAAGCATCAAGATTGATATATCAGATGAGGACCAATCAATACAATTGCTATCAGGATTACCAACAGCTTACGAGAGCCACTTGTACACACACTTCAATATGGGACATGAAGAGATACACTAACAGTGAATGAAGTAATCACTGCAGCTTACTCCAAGGAGGTGGAGTTAACGCAGAAAGGGCTGACAACAAAGAATAAACACTCAGAAGGTCTATTCACAGAGGCAAGAGGAAGGTCCATGACAAGAAGTGATTCTGGAAACACTAAGTCATGGCAGAATAAGTCGAAGAACAAGTTCAGGTCCAAATCAAGAGGAAGATCCACAACTAGGAATGATAAGCCATGTTGGGTTTGTGGAAGTGATGGACACTGAAAACGAGATTGCCCGGAGAAAAAGAAGAATTTTCAACAGAACAAGGTTCAAAACTCAGCTAATGTTGCGACAAACTTACTAGAGCCAACAGCTCTGACAACAAGTTTGATTATATCTGAAGAAGAGTGGGTACTTGACTCGGGATGTACATTCCACATCACACCTAGAAGAGATCTATTATCCAAGTTCAAAGAGTTTGAAGGAAACAAGGTGATGATGGGAAATAACACCCACTGTGTGGTTCGAGGAACAAGAAATGTGACCATAGATAATCAAGATGGTTTTGTGGTTATTTTAAGAAATATGAGATACATTCCAGAGATGGGAAGAAACTTAATTTCTTATGGACAACTAGAACAGTCTGGTTGTAGATATAGTGGACAAGACTATATGGTCCACTTCTACAAGGGAGACAAGAAGCTACTATCAGGGAAATACACAAACGGATTGTATTATCTCCAGGGGAATGTAAGGAAGGCAGAGGCGAATGCAGCAACAAAGGACATTGATCTCACAAAGCGATGGCATACCAGACTGGCTCATATGAACCTGAGGGCAATCGAAAGTTTGGCCAATAAAGGGTACATAAAGAAGGAAGAAATCAAGAAATTGGGGTTTTGTGAAGCATGTACCATGGGAAAACTCCACAAGCAAAGTTTCAAGAGAGCAAAGCATAACACAAAGGGGATCTTAAACTACGACCTAGAACTGGAACAACTTGATGTAAAGACAGCATTTCTTCATGGAGTTTTGAAGGAAAGAATATACATGGAGCAGCCAGAAGGATACATTAAGAAAGGGAAAGAAAGGATGGTCTGTCTCCTGAAGAAGTCCTTGTACGGACTGAAACAGTCACCAAGGGAATGGAATTACAGATTCGACACATTCATGATGAAGCATGGATATAAAAGAAGTGAGTATGATCCATGTGTTTATTTAAAGGGATCATCAGTGGAGAACATGGTGTATCTGTTGATCTACGTGGATGATATGCTCATAGCAGCAAAGCATATGAGCATCATACAGAAACTGAAGGATCATTTAAACTCATAGTTTGAAATGAAGGATTTGGGACACGCAAGGAAGATACTTGGGATGGACATTATACGAGACAAAGGCAGATCATCCTTAGTTCTATCACAGAATGAGTATTTAGCTAAGGTTCTCAAGACATTTGGTATGTGGGAGAGCAAGGCAGTGAGTACACTGCTTGGCTCTCAATTCAGGCTAAGAGCTCTAAAGGAAGATGAAGAGCAAGAGCAAGCAGAGAAGATGAAAGACATACCTTATACGAGTGTGGTTGGGAGCCACATGTATGCGATGGTTGGCTCCAGGCCAGACCTTGCGTATGCTGTTGGGATTGTCTGCAGGTACATGAGCAAACCAAGTACAGATCATTGGTTAGTTGTTAAGTGGATAATGAAGTATGTAAAAGGAGCTTTGGGTTTGAACTTAACTTTTACAAAAGAAGACAAGTTCGAGGTGAGAGGTTACTGTGACTCCGACTATGCTGCAGACTTGGACAGAAGAAGGTCAATTGCAGGGTATGTCTTCACGGTAGGAGGAAACACAGTGAGCTGTAGGTCGTCTCTGCAACGAGTAGTATCCTTGTCACCATCGAGGCTGAATACATGTCATTATTTGAGGCAATCAAAGAAGGCATATGGTTAAGAGGTATATGTGAAGAATTGAAGCTAAGTACAGGAGTAGTTGAGGTGAACTTTGATTCACAGAGTGCAATCTACTTAGCCAAGAATTGTGTCTACAGAGAGCGAACTAGGCATATTGGTGTGAAGTATAATTTCATACGGGAGATTATAGCAGATGGAGAAGTGAAGGTTCTAAAGATACACACTTCGGTTAATCCAGCAGATATGTTGACTAAAACCTTACCAGGAGCAATTTCAGCGTGTGTTTGACTCGTCTGAAGATGCTTGAAGACTGAGAAGCAGAGGAGGTCGCCGGTCACCTTTGGAACTGAGAAGAATGGCGGAAAAGGCGGATAAGTCTCGGAAGTCAGAGAGGCTACACGATGAAGGAAAGGGTGATTTGGTTCGATGGAGGATGATATAAGAGGAACTGTCTAGTCTCGAGTGATGACAAAGAGAGCTAGAACCAGGATTGGTAAGCACAAGAACATGCAAGAAGTATCAATGAGGATAGGAGGCGATACTGAGCTGTTTGGTTAGGGTTTACAAGATTTCGGCAGAGTCTAACACCAAGGTGGAGATTGTGAAGCTGGTGTGTCGACTCAGAGGATCTCTTGTTGGGCTAAAGCCCGAGTATTACATAATGGCTGGACATAAGGATATTGGGCCATCGGTTTTGGTTAAGGCCCAAGTGAGCTGAGTATATAGTCAAGGAGAAAGGGTGGACCGTAACAACCTTATCCTCTCTAACGACTTCATCTCTTTTCTCTGTAATAGAAGAAGTAGAGTCCGCCATTGTTACATCTTAGAGAGAGATCTTGTAAACACATATAAGAAAAGATAGTGCATTACCAGGTACCGTCCTCAAAGAGATGTACCCGGGTTGAAGAGGGGAACTCTAAAACTTTGTCATCTCCTTTACTGCTTTCTTTATACTCTGTTCTTAGTTACAAACGAGAGATTTCGGAGTCGCGATCCGATTGATTCGAGAGAGTACCTGAGAGATAGAACATATAAGATTGCATAAGAGAGTCAATCACATACGCAAGGATTCTTTCACACATACTTTTATATTTTGACAATTTTTTTAAAGCAATGCAACTCTTCAAATGAAGAGAAACAATGTTAAAATCAAAATTTACCTCTTTAATCTTTAAATAACAATCCCAACTAATGTTGAAAGGTTGTGTGTTTTTATAGTAATCTCAATTTTTTTTAAAAGTTGTATCTTTTCATTATATAATTCTAATTAATGACTATGAATGTAATTTTTCATTTTATCATAGTGTTTTTTCATTTGAAGAGTATACAAAATATGATATTATAAATAAGAAATAGAAGTTTTTCTTAGTAATATAAGAAATAGAAGTTTTTTTTTGCAAAATGTGTAATGCACATGTATCTTTGTATGGGGTAATGATGATCAAATCTGATTTAGAAATAAACGTAAGAATCATGAGCACTTTGTATGGATTAATGATGAATATGATTTGTAAATGAATATAAAAAAAATGAGAAAAATCTAAGATAAAAATCTAAGATATTCATTTGTCTACTTTCTCTTTTCCATGTGTCATATATATAAGCATGACGCAACCAACACACTACAAAAGTCGCGTCTTTTCATCTAAAGAGTTACAAAATTAGATTTCCATAACTATTAGTTGACTTAATTGGTATACGACCAAACCATGGGTGCAAACCTTAGATAATTAACGCACCAAACCACCAGTAGTATTTCCAAAAGTATACTGATTTGTATTGACATTTTACTTTTCCAACCTGATTAAATATTCCCACTAACAGCAATATTTTTATAAATTTAATTTGTAAAAAATTGTTGTTTAAAGAGTGGAAATGGGTGTCCGCGTGTTTGAGCCGTTGGTCTTTTTTGACGTTATCCCCATCTGGAGTTTCAAGACTTGATCTTGTGCTTTGCTCTCTCAAGGATCTGGTTTGTCTTTGTAGACGGGTGGTTAGTAGTTATTGGCTTTATGGTGGCTTTGGTCTTTCGTTTGTTTTTGCCGTGGCTGTAATCATGAGTTTGTGTTTCGACCTGTGGTGGTGTATGGTCCTCTCAAGTTCTGGTTTATGGGTTCAGCACGTGCTTCTCCAAGGATCTTCAGAATGAACGTTTGCCCATCTTCCCTTTGAAGTTTGATTTGGTTCCTTGTGTTCCTAAGCGTTTCAAGTACACACCTCTTTTAGCTTTAGTTATGTTGGTCTTAGGACTATAAGCTTATCTTCTGGTCTTATGTTTAATCATGTATTTCTTGTTGTTTCCGGAATGTTCGATCTGTGAACTTGCTGGCTTATGACTCTGGAAAGGTTGTATACCTTTGCCGGCTCTGTGTAATCTTTCGTTCGATATAATATAAATCCACCAGATGACAAAAAAAAAAAGAGTGGAAATGGGCAAAGTGCCCTTCACCAACGCAATTGGCGTTCTTACGTGGCACGAGGTCATCCCCGGTGGCTGAACTCCGTCTTTGCCTCTGAGAGCGGATCATCCTCTACGTAGATGCGATTGTTTTTTGGTATATAGTTGGGACTGTGCTGTGTCCCTTGACTCTAGGTTGGTTAGATTGACTAGTTTTGTATATTCCTTTTGGCTGGTGATATTGGCCAACTCCCTTCTGCTTCTCCGAAGCCTGATGTAAACAACCTTTTTATAGTTTAACTTATTCAGATGACCCAAAAAAAAGAGCGGAAATTATTCTTCCCGCTTGTCAAAATATTTATTATATTTTCGTTTTTAATGTAAAAAAACTTAAGATGGGGTGCTATTTTAAGTAACCGTCCATAAATTTTTAATGTATTGATTTATAACATACACAGTTGGTGAATTCATATTTTATATTAATTAAAATTATGTAACATAAAGCAGTTAATAGTGATGAGTTTAACTTTTAAAGTAATTAGAAATTAATATAGAAGCAAGCGGTAAATGTTGTTTCTTAGCGTAGTAGAGGAAAACTGAAATTTGTAACTGTGAATATAACTGTATAACTGTTAAAATATCGTCCATATTAAAAAAGAGTTATATAAAGCATTGATATTTCAAACATATTTATAGTATGGTGATCAAACACTTTGTACATAATTCTAAATATATTATTATTACCTATTTTACAAACGTCAGTTATTTTACCTATTTTTAAACGTCAGTTACACACATTTACTTACAATAGTATAACAATAAATCATTACATATGTATTATAAACATCGGTTATAGTTGACAAAAACTGAATATTCTCATCAAAACATTACCCCCGACATTCTTTTTGGAGACGTCAAATATGCTAGCATCTCACTACTCACCTTCTCGTAGATTGCATCCTAATATCCATGCGGTTATTTTATATTTAAGTTGGTTGATTTATTAAATGTATTAGTAACTGATCCAACAATTGAATTTTCTTATTTGATAATCAAGATAAAGAAAAAAGAAGAAGAGATGATTTCACATAAAATACAAAGCCAAATAAACGAGAAGAAGGTTTTAACGGGTCTGTCCAAACAAAATTAAACGCAGACGGAGACAGTGGATGAACCGAAAAACAAAACATAATCACCGACACTTTTTATATATTCACATAATCACCGACACTTTTTATATATTCACATAATGAGTCAAGAGTCCTTCAGACGAATCTAAACTTTGGCATGGCTGAGCATATATTATCGTTTTGTACACTTTATGCAACAGTTAAACAATATAACTTAAGAGTGTCTATATTAAGGGTCAATAATTATGATTATAAGAAGAAATGAAGAGAATACCTTAACAAAGACCTTTTCTTAAAACACTTTACAAGATACTTAACGGAGACTAGAAAGATAGAAAATTCAGTATTAGTTACCTAAGTATAGTTTTGGATTAACACTGGTTACTATAATAACTAGGTGCGTGACCGCACTACGCGCGGATTGATTTTTTATATTTTTATCATTTTAAATTTTATAAAAATAGTTAATTGTTTCACATAAATAATCGTAGAATGTTTGACAAAAAATGGTGTATGATAGTGTAGCGCAGATTAATTATTTATATTTTTATCATTTTAAATTTTATAAAGATAGTTAATTGTTTCACATAAATAATTGTTGAATGTTTGACAAAAAATGGTGTATGATAGTTTCTCATTGCATTTTTATTTGGTTCTATTGGTGAACATCATTCGAATAAGCAAAATTTTTGACATTAACTCCATGTTGATATGTTTAGTTTATTCCTCAAAAATTTCAAACATAAACTTAATATTCTTAGTTTTATAAATATTTAGTTTTTGAATATCAAAACTCACATATCAAATTTAAAGTAATAGTTATATTATATGTAGCATAAAGCGTTTTTTATTGTTAAAAATATTGGTGATTAAACAGAACTGAATACAAATTGGATTTACCAGTGGTAAACTATAATGGGTCTCTTATGGATAACCTAATCCTGATCTCAGCTTGTAAGAGAATCTTCTTTGATGGAAGAGGTATTTTTAGAACTCTGTAAAATCAGGATCACATGATTATTAAAAGAAAACACAACCAGGATCACATTCTTAATTTTATTCTTGAATTGATTCACCACTATGATTTACGATTGTCATCGTAACATGTTCCAAGAAGTAAGAGGCTGGTGTTCGTACGCATTACCATTCTTAAAAACTAAAAATTTCCCGACGTTTATATGTAACAAATCACTGTAATAAGCAATAAAAAATCCAAAAATAAACAATAAAAGAATATTGGACTAAAACTTTTTACCTCCTTTGGTATCTTGAGAGGTGGAAAAAAAATTCAGTATAAAATGAAATTTTAAATGATGTTAGCATAACTATTTGCACCCGATATTACAGATTCAAAATTCTCACCAATCTATTTAAATACTGAGTGATGAAAATATAAGAAGATTAGCTGTGTGTTTTCATATGTCTGAGAATCTATATACTGAATTTGCAACTACTTGTAATGAAACATGATCACCCACGCATTGCTCTTGTGTCAAAATTTAATCAGTAAAAGTAGACAAAATGAGCTGTAAATATTATTTTTCAAGAATGATTCTTCGTACGAAGATGATAAATAAAGTAGAAATTAACCTCAAAATTACCATTTCATGAAACATTGACTTCGGCGAAGTCTAACATCTCTAAATTGAAATGGAATCAAGAATATTGAGTATATATTTTGAGTTGATATATATATATATATATATGTGTGTGTGTGTGTTTGTGAAAACATAAATGGGTTGTTACAAACCAAACATGCGACGGGAATCTCTTCTTGGATAAAACTAAATTTAACTATTGTGATATACATTTCGCCATAGTTTAGAAATTAAACATGTAATATAGTTAATTGTTTAAATTTCTTATAATAAGTAAACTATAAAAAAATTAGAAACTAATTTATAATTAAACTGTTTGTTGACAATAAATTAGTTTCAGGCTTTGGGTTATCGTTGCCTTCTGTTTTTCCAAGTTTGGCTAGCTGTTTACTAACATCACATGTCTAGCTCTACCCTATGCCATTGTCAAACCTTATCTTTTGCTTCATGGGTTTTGCTTCTTATTTGGTAAGATTCAATTTTAATCGTAAGC
Source organism: Moricandia arvensis (assembly GCA_905132765.1). Taxonomy (NCBI): domain Eukaryota; kingdom Viridiplantae; phylum Streptophyta; class Magnoliopsida; order Brassicales; family Brassicaceae; genus Moricandia; species Moricandia arvensis. The sequence goes on along the minus strand of CAJHQP010001402.1, from coordinate 92,333 downwards.
AGACTAAACGTTGTCACTAGTGGGGTTTATCTGAATTTCTATTTGACTGTTGGATATGATATATGATTTATTGTTTCTCTCCATGAGCAGAAGCTTTTGCAGATAAGAAAACCATCAAATTAGAACTCACATTGGCAAGAGCTAATTTCCGAAAGGGGTATGATATTGTCATTGTCTCTCTGTATTTAATATGATGACACTTTGTCTTGTATTAAATATTGTCATTTATCATAATATGATAAATATTTTCAGATTTATCATATTTTCATAATGTGAAAATATCATAATAAATGTAATAAATATTATAACAACCATATTGTCGAGGAGTATTAAATATTGACATATTTAATACTCCTCTTTCTTCTCTTGGATTTAAGGATATTCGACCATATTATGATAAATGTGAATGTTTACATTTATCACAAAGTTTTCCTTTTGAATGTGATATATATATTAAATATTAATTAAATATTGTTATAAATATTGATAAATGTCAATATTGTGATAATAATAAATATAATAAAGGAGTATTAAATATCACAATATGGTTGTTATATCCATACTTAATTGAAAGAACCAATATCATACCCCTTTTTGTATTAAATCCATAGACAAACATTGGAATTTTCGTAGCAAGGTGCCAAGAAAGAAAATCGCTTTGGGGATTACCATAAACCTTAGGGAACTTAGAATCTAGGTGGATAGTCTGGCGAACTAAGCCTAGGTGATTTTTTCCTATCTCGGTCTATTTTCCCATGACTGTTCAGGTAGATCTTGCAAACCGATCTTAACTCTCAAAAAATCGAGAAACGATCGCCACGCATACTCATATCGCTTCCCAAAGAAAGAAAGAACTAGAAACGCGAACTTTGTCTTAAAACCGACCCGTTCCTATAAATTTTCTTAAAACCGACATATTCCTAGTCGTCAACCTGAAATTCGCCAAGTCACGATCCTACCGTCGTCTTTAAACCAACCCAGATTGTTGACCATCCCAAACTTCGAAAGAAAAAACGTACACAGCCCTTGAAAATATCGGTTCAGCCGTTTACTTTCGCAAAAAAGGGGGGGGAGTAGGTATGTATACTATACTCGTATACTCCCATACTTCAAAAACGTTTTGCCTTGCCATCAAGAAAACACTCTCGACAAAGCAAACTCTCGCGCCAGTAGGCATAAAAACATTCAGACAATGCGATGCCTCATTAAAAAATAGTTCAAAAAAGCAAACGACAACCTATGATTTGTCTAAACGCTAGGACACACCCAAACCATCACAAACATAATCTCGAGGACTATATGGCATCTCTTGTCGCAATCACACTTCGAGAAAACATATACCAATATCAAACTGAAACTCGACGATTAGCCAAAGTCTCGAAGACCCTTTCGACTTGATAATGTGAGTTTCATATAAAAGTCAAGGACCTACGGAAAACGATCCGCGATTAGATCATAAACGAAATAGACACTGGTAAACACCACGAGTAACCCCAACCAACCTTCACCAAAGATCGAATTCAGAGCGGAAACGTTTCTCGTAAAATCTGCGGGAAACACTCTCCCTTTACTTCCGTGAGAAGCCCTTCTTATGAAACTTACACGAAAAATCCTTCGTATCGTCAAAACAAGTAATACGAAGCAACTTTCTTGAGCCTTGCGGCTCGCCAACCGACCTCTGCTATTCCTTTCCCTCGGTTACATCCGAGCAGGCAGTCATCGGGCACATGTCCTTTATCAAGCCACTTAAGTTTTGTCTCCGTAAGACCAAAAATAAAACCATTGTCGTACAACCAAAGGAAACATTATACAAAACATGCATTGTGTAGCTGATACCTAAAGTACAAAATCGTTTTATACAACCGTCGATTATATTAGCTCGGATAAAACTCCGACTTTGACCATCAATTTTGACAAACGCTCTTTGGCCCTCGGCCAATTACATCCTCCAATAAAAGTCCAAACTAGAGTTCGGCATCCCCTTTAGGGAAATTCTAAACTAACATGACCTTAATGTTAACACGAAATTACCATAGTCTAGTCCTTGAACGGCAACGTCCTCGGCCATGCGGCTGAATGCATTCTTCATACCAAGCTGAAACATTTGAGCGACCACCGCTCCATCTGATCACTTAACGGCTAAACGACGAACCACGATTTGTCTAAAAACGCCAAGTAACGATTATGAAAATAATTATCGTATTACCCAGAAACGGAAATCATACGATAAATTCTTGACAACAAAGCTCGGTTGATCCGAAACACTTGAACTTGTCAACATTCGACCAAGTTCATTACACTTCACAATTTACTTCAAGACCGTAACAGACGCGGCACATAAAGAGAAACTTGTAAAAAAGCTCCTATAGCTATACGAAACATCCTTAACTATACTCGAAACAAATCTCGGAAAGTTATTTCTTCGCAAAGCACAGTGAACGAAGACACTTCTTCCCTGAGACAAATTGACGCGACCCCTCGGTCCTAATTCTTTTACCATGAATCAAACTACTTAATATCAAAACAGAAACAACAGTTTTGACTGCGAAGATCCGCAAACAACCCTAAACGTTTCGCCGACGCAGGGATCAAGACTAAACCCTTGTTCTCCGCAAAAACATTTCTAAGCCCACAAACGTTTCAAATGCGAAACGCGGCATACAAAAAAAAAAAAATTCTTCAGCATCGCGAGACATTGCAGATGCCTGAAGAGATCAAACAAACTCCCAACAGTCCTAAACAGACTTAGCCATCTCATAGAGATAGCTCTTATACACCCGACACAAGGGTAATAGCGGTATAAAAGAGATCAAAAATTTTGGTCAGCACCTTTGGGATGCTCGATTACAACCAGACAAGTCGTATAAGCCGAGAACATATCGAGGACTTTAAAGCGGTACGGAATCATGTTGAAATCGCAAGATGCAAAATGAAAGCCGATTAGTCATCACATAGCCTTAACCGAGAGTAAACCTAGGTCTTGCCCTAAACCTAGCACATTGGTCTCTAACGTCTCAAGGCATGAAGTATCGAAAGATATGAGATCCTGAAATCTTGTCTCTTCATTCACATCTGAACGCTCGCGAATTTACTTCGCACACCCGAAACGAGCAACGAATAGGACGATCTACAACAGAGTTAGATATGAGATGGCAACTCATATTCTTCCCTCTACATTCATACGAATAAAAACATGCTCTTAAAACGCAAAACATAATTTATAAGGCAGCCGCAAAGCGGCATGGACCCGAAGTTACACACGGCCAGTCCAAAAAAAAATATAACGGCCACACTTGGCCGAAGCAAACAGCCTATGAGCCAAGTCTCGAGGATGATACAAAATGCTATAGACATCAACATGCTCGATAATCTCTACACATAACTAGACTGTAAAGGTCTCATTGGAAAATAGGTCGTACGAACCTTAACTCCAGGACGAACTACGAAAGGCTTGATCCCTTTAAGAGGGTACGTAGGTAGCCTTCACTAGGCGCAGCCCCAGTCCTACTACATTCCACTCTTAGATAGTGAGTAGTCTGCTGACGTCGAATCTTTTAGCCATTAATTCCGCCTAACTTACTTAACTTCCTAACGGCTCGCAAGAAACATCACGATTCTCAAGAGCTGGGGGGCTAACTGTTGGGGTCAAAATCGGTCACGACGAAATCAACGGCTAAAAGTTCTTGAGAAATATTTTACGAGAACAACAAGTATACTTCTTGATCGACATGAAGTTACTAAGCATTTCGGAAAGATCTAAGGAAGAACACGGTCTGAAAATCCAAAACAGGACTATGTAACTCACTGACAGCTCTTGCGGCCAAAGCTTTCATAATATCTTGTAGTGATTGCAACGCTTTTATGCAGATTTGAAATAATATCCAACTTGTCTATAAATTTGTTTTTGTTATCTTTTCATACTTCCCGCGTTTATTCAATTACTTGTCGTTTGCTTTCGCAGAGAATCCAGGATCTCAAGGAAAGTTCGGGTTTACCTCGCTTTCCTCCGATTTTACTTTCCTAAATTTCACGGAAATTGACGGTGTGGATTCCAGCACCCACACCGGAACCAAGCTCTGTTACGAATTCAGAACTACCAACAGGCGGCCGCTAAGTACTACAACGCTAACGTGCGTCACCGCAGATTCAAAGAAGGCGACTTAGTCCTCCGAAAAGTTTTCCAGAACATCGCCGAACGGAACTCAGGAAAACTTGGAGCAAACTAGGGAGGACCATACAAGGTAATCAAAGTCGTTCGACCTGGCTCATACGAGATCACAAACATGGAGGACGTCAAAGTTCCAAGAACTTGGAACGCAATGCACCTAAAAAATACTATCATTAAGCACTCGCTTAAGAACTGAACTACGAGACGGCTTGATCCCCAACCAGAGGTACGTAGGCAATTCGTCGCAAGACGAGTCCAGCTTTACCCCTCTCTTAAAAGGGGGGGGGGTGGGTACATATACGTATACCCGTATACTCCCAACAAAATGCACATTCTACGTCTACGTGAATAAGAGAATTTTTCGAAACACATACGACACCGACAAAAAAGAATCTTCGACTAGGCGAGACGTCGCCAAACGCTCAAAGATCCCCTTTTTCGTAAAACTCGTACAAACACAATTTCTTAACAAAAAAGTCCGTCCGCGACTATAAAACACAAATTCCCTCCCAAAGACTTTCGCGAAAGCCCAAAATCCATCAACAAGTTTGTCGCTGATCACAGCAATCTCTCAAACGTCCTAAACAGACTAAGTTACCTCGCAGAGGTAGCTCTCATACATCCGACTAGGATAAAATAGCGCGCTATAAACGAAATCCAAAATTTTGGTCAGTACCTTCGGGGTGCTTGATTCCAACCAGACAAGTCGTATAAGCCGAGAACATATCGTGGACTTTAAAACGGTATGGAATCAGGTTGAAATCGCAACACGCAAAACAAAAGCAGATTAGTCATCGCACAGCCCGAACTAACTTGCATAGAAATCTGGTTCATACAAAAGCCGTGAAAACGGCAGGGATTCAAAGCCACCAGTGGCCAGTCCCAAATAAAAACATAGGCAACACTCGGCCGATTCAAACATAAGCAATAAAATCATAAAACTAAAGTCTAACGCGTAGACCTCAAACTCAATCATCCTTCGTAGTCGGAACTTCACCTTCGCTGTTTCCCCCATCGGAGATCGGAATCACGTCGTCCTCGTCTCCCTTGGGCGCCAAGTTTTGACCCCTCTTGATCATCTGAGCAAGGCACAAGGACGCATTCGGACTTCAACTCCGCCAGCATCGAGTCAAAGTCTCCTTCCACGGTAACCAACTCCGCCTTGCGAGCAGAACGCCTCGCTTCCTCAGTCCGCGGGGATAGGGGTGCCTCACTGAACAGCGATTGGATCTCATTCATCCCGCCCTCGAATCCCACCAAAGCTAAGTCCCTGGCGTGGACGACGGCCAGGGAATCGAGGGAATCGATGATTCTGGCAAGATGAGCCTCGAACCAAATATGCAAGGTTCCTTCGATCGCACACCCCCTCCCTCTCTTTAACTTGCGCTTCAGCTTTGGCAGCTCCGGGGACTTCGCCACCCTGGCTTCCTTCGCCTTAAGCAACAAACTCAAAATCTTCCCGAGGTCACGCTTAAGTTCACCGATCCGAGCCTCATGTTGGGATAACTCGCGAGAGTGAGCATCTTCAATGGTCTCCAGCTTCCCTTCAAGCTGCGACACCCTTTCTCGAGACTCCGCCAACTCCTTCGTAAGGCGCTCCACCTCCGACCCGCATTCACTGATCATCCTGTCGATCAGCAAGACGAACTGCGAAACAAAAAGGGAAATCATGAAGTAGTCGATAGGAGAACGGGTTAAGATATCTGTCATTCAAAAAGCATTCCTTAGCACGATGCCGAAAAGAATTTATACTTATAGAAGAGAAAGAATTAAAATAATCAAAAAGTATTCTTCGAGAAAAGCCAGTCTTAACCATGGATTCAGGTTAACGACAACTCCCGCCCGCAAAATCCGAACTCGAAACTTGCGAGCTGGGGGCAAACTGTTGGGGTCAAAAATGGTCATCTCGAAATCAACGGTTAAAACTACTTTTTCCACGAACAAGTCATCGAGCCAGCCCCGGAGACGAATCGAACCAATCCACCTCGCCGAACAGGCGAGGTGGAACGTGGCAAGTTCACCTCGCCCGTTCGGCGAGGTGGATCTTGACAAGTCCACCTCTCCCCTGCGGCGAAGTGGACCATTCCACTTCGCCGCACGGGCAAGGTGGATGAAGCCTTCACAACTCCATTAGTCCGTCCGCACGAGATGAGTCAATCAAATCTGCCTTGAAACCTCTACGCCCCTCCTCTTTCGAGACCAAATCGGCTATGCTCTCGTTTCGTCTTGATTGGAGTCACCATCAAGACTTTACGATTTCTCGAGAGAAGTTTGAAGTTATCGTATAAAATGGCAACGGTTAACTTAACACCTTAAGTTGCCTCTCTATACGAGAGAATCGAACTTCCTTCGAAACCGACGTCGTTTCCGTAAACGCGCATTCGATAAATCGTAAAAAACGCTTAAGTCAAAAAACGGCCGAGAAGGGTCCAAAGCACGACTGTGGAGCCACTTACGAATTTATCAGGCCCAAGGCAATAGGACAGTTAATCTTTTTCTTGCCGAAAGAGATAAATGTAAAGATTCCAGGATAAACACAAAAATCGAGAGGAAAAGGAAGTTTCCCGAAAAGAGATAAACTCGACCTAGGGGCAGATTCAGAAGAAGGGACCGACCTAGGAGGCATATATAAGGAGAGCTAAGGCGGATGGCTAAAGGATCCGAGATTTTTTAGACCTAGAGAAATCTTGTTTGCTTTAAGGAAATAGGACTGCGACGGCTAGACAAGCAGAGTTAGACTAAGAACGTTTTCCTGTTTATGTTTCTCGATTCTTATTGTTAGCAAGTCTCTATTAATCTGTTTCTCGGATAATTCGTGTAACTTCGTCTTCATCATTCAATAAAACGCCTCTGTGCGACCTTCATCGATTTTTCTGTTATTGTTTTCTTTGTCGTTTTTCAGTGTTTTTTTAGCAGAGAATTTGGAATCTCAAGGAAAGCTAGGTTTCTGCTTCGCTTTCCTCCACTTTTCCTTTCTTGAACTTCATGGAAATTGACGGTGTGGATTCCAGCCCCCACAGTCGACCTCTGGAGCCTGTCCCAGAGAGAAGACGAATCTCTCCGCGACTTCATCAATCGATTCAAAATCGTTATGTCGAGAGTCAGCGGGAGGACATCCTTTAAGTACGTATCAGTACACACAAACATTCTTTTAGTACATATCAGTACACACGGACGTCCTTTCAGTACGTATCAGTAAACACGGACATCCTTTCAGTATGTTTCAGTACACACAGATGTCCGTTTAAGTATGTTTAAGTATGTATCAATACACACAAATATCCATTCAGTACGTATCAGTACACACGGATATCTTTTTGGTACATATCAGGACACACGGAAATACTTTCCTTACGTATCAGTACACACATACATCCTTTCAGTATGTTTTGGTATGTATTATTAAGTACACATGGACGTCCTTTTAGTACGTATCAGTACACACGGACATCCTTTTAGAAAGTTTCAGTAGGTATCAGTACACACAGACATCCTTTCAGTATGTTTCAGTACACACAGACGTCTATTTCAGTATGTATTAGTACACACGGACATCCTTTCAGTACGTATCAGAAGATATGGACATCCACACGGACATCCTTTTAGTAAGTTTCAGTATGTATCGGTACACATGGACATCCTTTTAGTACATATCAGTACACAAGGACATCCTTTCAGTATGTTTCAGCACACATGGACATTTGTTTCAGCATGTTTCAGTACGTATCGGTACACAGAGACATCCTTTCAGTATGTATCTGTACATACGGAAATCCTTTGAGTACGTATCAGTACACACGGACATCTTTTCCGTGTGTTTCAGTGCGTATCAGTACACACGTACATCATTTAAGTACGTATCAATATACACTGACATCCTTTCAGTACGTATCAGTACACACGGACATCCTTTTATAAGTTTCAATATGTATCAGTACACACGGACATCTTTTCAGTACGTATCAAGACATATTGAGATCCTTTCAGTACGTATCAGTACATACGGTCATCCTTTCAGTATGTTTCAGTACACACAGACGTCTGTTTCAGTACGTTTCAGTACTTACAAGTATACACGGACATCCTTTAAGTACGTATCACTACACACGAACATTCTTTTAGTATGTATCAGTACACACAGACGTCCTTTCAGTATGTATCAGTAAACACGGACATCCTTTCGGTATATTTCAGTACACACAGATGTCCGTTTTAAGTATGTTTCAGTATGCATCAATACACACAAACATCCATTCAGTACGTATCAGTACACACGGATATCTTTTTGGTACGTATCAGGACACACGGAAATACTTTCCTTACGTATCAGTACACACAGACTTCCCTTAAGTATGTTTTGGTATGTATAATTAAGTACACACGGGCATCCTTTTAGTACCGATCAGTACACACGGACATCTGTTTCAGTATGTTTCAGTACACTTGGACGTCTACTTCAGTAGCTATCGGTACACACAGACATCCTTTCAGTACGTATAAGTACATATGGTCATCCTTTCAGTGCATATCAGCACACACGGACATCCTTTCAGTATGTTTCAGTCCACACGGACGTCTGTTTCAGTACGTTTCAGTACGTATCGGTACACATGGACATCCTTTCAGTACTTGTAAGTACATACGAACATCCTTTACTACATACAGTACACACGGACATCTGATATCACTCAAATTACCCTAAGGAGTGAATTACTCTCTCAAATAAGAGGTTCAGGGTAGTACTTAGTGATCGAATCTACAGAGACTCTTGGATTACTCAATAGATTTTAGTATTTAAAATGAAGCTAGATTGGAAATTGGTTTAAATGGTTTTAAAGCAGTTATTAAAATACGGCGAACAAGTGATTGTTCTGTAGCTTGATTTGAAGTGGTTTTCAGTTGGGGAAGAAGCTAGATTTAGGCATTATCTCAGGTATTAAAGGTATGTAATTTATTTCTGACTTTAAGGGTTTAATTGTTCATGAACTCAAAATTGAATAGTGAAACCAAATAGGTTTCCTTTGTCTAGATCTCGGATCTCAACTGTTGTCTTTTGATCTCGAGAAAATGTCGATTGATGCGTCTTTATGCGCATCGATCGATACACCTTTCAATCTATCGATCGATATAACAATGGTTGAGTCGATCAGTGGCTCTTCTAGCAAGCTTTGCGAATGGGTTAATATTGTTCTCTAACTTACTAGACCACCTCTCGTATGAATCTAGCCAGTTAGATCTAACTAGTTAGGGTTCAGATTTTGAGGAAACAAATGCTTATCTCAATTAATTCTAAGTTTTAAATTAAAGGGTGATCAATCCTCAATTTAGTGTTAAGCATAACTAGGTTGATGAACTAATTTAAAACACCTTATCATCAGTCATATTATCAATACATAAATCAATCTTATGAGAAACCTAAATCTAGCAAATGATATTACTCAAACATATTCATAAGAGACAAGGTTATGATGGTATAAAAAAATCTCATTTGCAAACAAGAAACAAAATGAATAAAGCAAAGAAAAAAGGGAGTTCAAGATATTCTCTGTTTTTTAGTCTCAGATCTATCTCTCCAATTCCATAACTCTTCTTCTTCTTCAATAGTAAACAATTTGCTCTTCTCCAAACTAGGTATAGAAGGTATCTAGGCAAGTCTGCCTCTAAAATGATACAAAACCCTAGTAATATAGCCTACAGGCGCCCAGGGACCAAATGTGAAATTAATGAAACTATTTGTAAAACTTGAAATCTTCTAATTTGTCATTAAGTCTCGGATGGCTTCGGCGTCGATCGATGGCAACGACTTGCATCGATCGATTATAATTGGTAATAGGCGATTGACGTGAGACTCCATGCATCGGTCGATTCGTCATCTCGGCAGAAGCTCTCTCCAAAGTCTCCAAAATGTCCCAAAAACATCACTTTCTTCACATGCATACCTGAACATGCAGATTACTCTAAAAGGGCTTCAAATGCTCATGGAATACTTTAAAAACATGTCTAGGTCATGGTCGAAAGTGGATAAAATTCATGACCTATCAACACCCCCAGACTTACCCTTTTGCTTGTCCTCGAGCAAAACAAACCGGAAATCTTTATAAAGAGGTTTTGAAAAAAAGCAGGGATTCTCAAAATTTCATACTTAGAATCGTCACTACTACAATGTTGCCATCACATCAGATAAGTGTTGGCCTCAGTGATACTTTATATACCATATCCTAGTTTAGCAACCAAATCCATTCTATCAGCAATTAGCAAATACTTGCTTGACTCACCCCTCTACTAACCTCATTTATTACATAAAATAAAGTGCAGGCTTTTACCTTGGGAGTATCGATCAAAGGATACTTAGACTCTTACCCCATCAGGTATATGAGTAAATAGGTAGTCATATTCTTGTTTCTTTTCTCCCTATATCTCTCTTCTCTGAATCTTTTTCTAGATCTCAAACTCAATGGACAAAGATACTGCTACAGTCCATCTTGCCATATTGTTTTTGATTTTTGATTTTCTTTTTCCTCTTTCTTTTTTTATTTTATTTTGACAAAGTGTAGGCGAATAATGGGGTCATCGGTAATGTACCTACCCCTCGCTTCCACAACATGTGATCATTCCATTAGAGTAGAATAATGAGGTCACATGAGACACTCCTACCCCTCTAAACCGCAAGAAATCATTTCAATCTTTAATTTTTAGATGCCAATGAGAGGAGAGAAGGAAACCAAAAGTTTACAGACTTATACCTTTCAGACCTGAAGGAGGAATCCGATCCAATGTATAGCAAGTCCCAAAGCAAGAAAATCAGTCATATTAGGGTTGGAGGTCAGCTTTGGTTCCTTCAAGCTTTCTTAGCAAGTGTGATCTAATGGTAGGGTGATCTACTTTAGTATCTCTAGTATGCTCTACTGTCAACAAATATAAGAATGGTGCTAATGTGTAGTTAGATAATAAGCAAAAATTTAGGATGATCATAATCCCCTTCTCGAAAAAGTTTTTAAACTTTTTTTTATTTTTAAAAAGGTCAAGGAAATACAATGTTAGTAACCGTTAGTAACCACCTCCCCCAGAATTAAATTACACTGTCCTTGTGTAACAAGCTGAAGGTCGGTTTGTAAAACTGAGTAAAGAGAAAGTTAGATAATATAAAGACATTGTTTCTTACCCCCTGTCTCAGGAATCGATTGATACGATGTTGAGGGTGTCGATCGATTAGACTTAAGAGGCATCGATTGACAAGGAAGGATAGGTATCGATTGATGTCGATGGGAAAGAAGTACTTCATCGGGTTGGAAAGGGTCCAAAAATGTTATCTGTCAGTTCTGTTAGCTCTTGTTAGGCTCCATCTTACACAAAAAAGTGTTGGAGATGTCCCTCAAGAAGTAGCGATCCATGCGTCGTTTTGTCCTTTGTTCGTATGATGGTCTCATCTGCAACCAAATACAACAAGAGATATGCGATTAGTGAAAAAGGCTGAGAGTGTCGATATCGACCGATAATCTAATTACGACAATGATCGATGAAAGGAACATAACATCGATCAACACAACATCTCGCGTGTCGATCGATGTCAAATCGCGAAACCTGCAAAAATTACTCAACCAGAATCGCAATTTGAGGACGAATGCAGCAACAAAATATGTTCTAAAACCCTATTTGATAACCTAAGCATCCTAAATCATCTCAAAATCGTGCCAAAGCAAGCGTTCTACGATCATTCTAAACTCCAACCCTAGAAATTCACAAAATAGAGAATTCTGATGGTATACCTTGAAGATCGGTTGAAAGAGTTAGATAGAAAATCTAGGAATCAAAAAACTAGTTGATTGAGGCTTTAAACGAAAAGATTTCGTAAAAATAAACGGGAGAGATTTTGGGAGGTTTGCGTTCGGTAGGTTTTTTAGATTTATGAGGGAAAACGGCGGATGTCGAGTTAAATGAACCTCAGCCCTGATAAATCCGCATCGATCGATATGTCAATAGACGTATCGATCGATTCTCGTTTTTTTTTTTTGAAATTTGAAATTTGAATTTTAAATCTAGGTAAGAAAAGTTAAAATGGGTTGCCTCCCTTTCAGTAGCTGGCTTGATGTCGAAATTCAATAATGTAATAGCCCAAGCTGCTTTGTGCCCTAATTCAACTGGTAAATGACAGGATTTTCCATAGAGAAGATGGAAAGGTGTTGTTCCTAGCGGCATTTTGAATGCAGTTCGGTACGCCCAGAATGCGTTATCCAGTCTGCGAGACCAATCTTTCCTGGAGATTCCGACGGTTTTTTCTAGGATTTCTTTAATCTGTCAGTTTGAAACCTCTACATGTCCACTTGTTTGCGGATGGTAGGGTGTGGCGACTCTATGGTGAACACCGTTTTTTTAAGTAATCCTTCAAATATCTTGTTGATGAAGTGAGTTCCACCGTCACTTATCACTACTCTTGGCACTCCAAACCGTGGAAATATTATGCTCTTAAAAAGCTTTACAACTACAGATGTGTCATTGGTTGGAGAAACAATATCTTCAACCCATTTAGATACATAGTCTACGGTGACTAGTATATATCTATTTCCGTACGAGGATGGGAACAGACCCATGAAGTCTATCCCCCAGTAGTCAAATACTTCCACTTCCAAAATAAACTTCTGTTCCATTTCATGTCTTTTGCTGATTTTTCCTTGCCTTTGGCATCTGTCGCATTGCATTATGTGTGTGTGGACATCACGAAACGTAGTTGGCCACCAAAACCCTGCTTGGAGGATTTTTAAAACCGTTTTAAAGGTGGCAAAATGTCCAGCGTATTCGGACCCATGACATTTAAATAGTATACCAGGAATTTTGGCTTCGGATACGCAACGTTTGTATATCCCATCAGATCAATGCTTGTAGAGTTAGGGCTCATCCCAATGATATCTCCTGACTTCTCGTAATTTTTTTTCTCATATAGCCCTTAAGTCCTTCAGGTTCAACGTTGGCAGCTAAATAGTTCACTATATCAGCATACCAAGGTCGATCCTTAGAGTTTCCTGCGATTGCGTGCACTTCCCGGGTCACGCTTTCATCCTCAGTTGGATCAGGTTCGGGTTTAACCGCGTTGCAAGCAACGTGAACTTTAATATCGATGGTGATTTTAAGAGGGATATCGCGAGATCTACTATTGGTGATATGGGTCGTCACGTGTTCGGTGGTATCGATCGACGTATCATTCTTAACATTGGTCGATGTAACATCGTTTACATCGACCGATACTGTTTCAGATGCAAGGGATATTTGGCCGATGAACGATGAGTCTATCTGCGAACGTTCTCTGTCGGGAAGAAATCATTGATAGGGGACGTCATCCTCTACTCTTATCCGAGAGAGATGGTCTGCTACTCCATTGTCAACTCCACGCTTATCTTTAATCACTATGTCAAATTCTTGGAGGAGTAGGATCCATCGTATTAGACGCGGTTTCGCATCCTTCTTTTGCATCAAGTATTTGATGTGCTCGTGGTCAGTGTGCACAATTACCCGCAAACCTACCAAATATTGGCGGAATTTTTCGAATGCAAAAACTACAAGTAGTTCCTTTTCCGTTGTTGCATAATTCCTCGGTGCCTCGTCGAGTGTACGACTGGCGTAGTATATTGCATGCAGCTTTTTGTCTTTTCTCTGTCCTAAAACTGCTCCTATGGAGAAATCGCTTGCGTCACACATTATCTCGAAAGGAAGATTCCAATCGGGAGCTTGCACGATAGGGGCAGTAATAAGAGATTTCTTTAATTCTTCGAAAGCTTTCATGCATTCGGGTGTAAACTCAAATTTGACTTCCTTGCACAAGAGGGCAGTAAGAGGTCTGGTAATTTTGCTAAAATCTTGGATAAACCTCTTGTAGAAACCAGCGTGTCCGAGAAAGCTTCTTACGTCCTTTACATTTGTTGGTGCTGGTAATCCGGTCATTACTTCTATCTTAGCTCGGTCCACTTCTATACCGGCGGCAGAAACTTTGTGTCCCAGGACAATGCCATCGTTAACCATGAAATGGCATTTTTCCCAATTTAGCACAAGGTTCTTTTCTTGGCATCTTGCCAATACTTTGCATAGATTGTCGAGACAGTCTTTGAAACTTGATCCATAGACTGAAAAGTCGTCCATAAAGTCTTCTATCATGTCGGTAAAGATAGACAACATGCATCGTTGGAAAGTAGCAGGAGGGTTACAGAGGCCAAATGGCATCTTGCGATATGCGAATGTTCCATAGGGGCACGTAAATGTTGTTTTCTCTTGATCGTCGGGTGTATAGGGATTTGGAAAAATCCGGAATATCCATCAGGAAAACAGTACTATTGGTGATTTGCCAATCTTTCCAACATCTGGTCAATGATAGGCAAAGGAAAATGATCTTTCCTAGTGGCGGCGTTTAAGCTCCTATAGTCGATACACATCCGATGTCCAGTGACTGTTCTCATAGGGATCAGTTCGTCTTTGTCGTTCTTCACCACAGTGATACCTCCCTTCTTAGGCACAACATGAACGGGACTCACCCATTTACTATCTGAAATTGGGTAGATAACTCCAGTGTCTAAAAGCTAATAATTTCCTTTTTAACTACTTGCAAATTCGGGTTTAACCTTCTTTGCGTTTCTACAGACAACTTAGAATCATCTTCCAAATGGATACGGTGCATGAAAAGGTTAGGGGAGATTCCAGGGATGTCATCAAGGGAATACCCAATGGCTTTCTAGTATTTGCGTAATTTGTTTAGAAGAAGCGCAAGTTCTCCATTATTCAAATTGCGTTGACAATAACAGGGTAAGAATTGTTGTAAAGGAAAGCATACTTAAGACCGGCAGGCAATGGTTTTAGTTCGAATTTTGGTGTTTTATCTTTGCTCCAATTCGCCGTCGACAGAGGTTGTTTATCAGATCCTTCTTGCAGATATCGATCTATATCGATGCCTGAATTTTCTCCTTCGTCGTCGTCAATTCGGGTACTAGTGTCCATCAAATGTGCGTAGTCGTCTTCTCGACTATCCACACTGAATAATTCCCTATCTGTGTTGATAGACGAACTTCCCGTCGGATCATCTGAACACATTCCCTCGAATGGCTCATCAGGAATTCCAGGGACATCTTCCATGTAAAAGGTTTGGTTATCAATCAAGGGGCGCTTGATTAATTTTTCCATATCGAAATTCATTGGTATATTTCCGATGTTTAAACATATCTGTCCCTCTTTAACGTCGATGATAGCTCCGGCAGTGGCGAGGAATGGTTTACCTAGAATGAGGGGGTCCTTTGGCCCTTGTCTTCTTTTAAGTACTACGAAATCTGTTGGTATGAAACAGTCGCCGATTCTAACTGGTACATCTTCGAGCATTCCCTCGGGGACTCTGTCGGATCTATCGGCAAGAACTAAGGTTATAGGAGTCGCTATAAATTTGTCATATCCTAAAGAAATCGTGACAGAGTATGGCATAAGGTTAACGCTTGAGCCAGATCACAGAGGGAGCGAGAGAAGCGTGCGTTCTGTATATTACAATCTAGGACAAAACTACCAGGGTCAGGTTGTTTGGTTGGACTTTCTCCTCGAATCATGGCAGTCACTTCTTCTGATACTTTCATTGTGTTACGCTCCGTAGTTTGACAACTTTTGGACATTATATCTTTCACATATTTCTTTATGGAAGGTGCCACGTTTATGGCGTCGCTCAGTGGCAGTTCAATGATGACCTTATCAAACGCTTTCTTACAAACAGCTTTTTCCAACTCTTTCTTAGTCTTTGACTTGAGGGGTGGAAAAGAGGGTAAGGGTTTATAGACCCTTTTTATTACAGGTTCGCTGGAGGTCGGATGTTGATCGATATTACCTCCTCCTTGTCAATCGATTTTAGGTCGTGAGAGTTGATCGATGCGGCAATCGTCATGTCGATCGAACTCCACCTCTTTGTTAGAATCACACCTGTCTTCATCCAAAACGATCGTTGTTCCCTCAGTATTTTCAGCGACAGATCCCTCCTTTTCAGGAGGAGTTTCTGGGATTGAATCAAGCACTATAGGTTGAGAACCGCTTTTGCTTGCCTCGTTAGTACTAGTGTTCTTAATGTTTGTGGTAAGGCGTTTTCCGCTTCGCAGCATTACGGCACTGACATTTCGTCTCGGGTTTAAATCGGTGCTCCCAGAGAGACATCATGTTTCTCTTCCCATAGCGATTGCGTTATCAGCTACCTGACTTTCTAATTTTCGGACACGACCACGCAAGAGTTCAGTCTTATTTATCAACTTACCGTAGAGAAGATCCATCTTCTTGTTGAAGTCAATGTACAACTTTCAATTTCCTGCGAAGGCTTGATCTAAAGTAATTCCTTCTCTTCCATCATCATCAATCTGAAATGTTTCAGATTTCTTTTGCTTTGTTAGAAAGGAGTGGAGAGAATTTAGGGAATTCTTTATTTCAGATAAATCTGGGTTAGTCGTAGAATCCACGGCTTTCCTTTTCTCTTGCAGCATCTCGTAAGATTTCATTGCTGCAACGTTTCGATCAGACTTCTTGCTTCCGTGGGGTTTCGAGTGGTGAAACTTCCTTCACTTGCTGTATCAAGCGTGATCTGATTGTCCAAATTAACACCACCATAGAAGATGTTGAAAAACTGCGGTTCTGGGAAGCCATGGCGGGGGCATTCAAGTTGGTATTCCATGAATCTTCTCTAAGCGCTGTTGAACGATTCATGCGGAGTTTGCTGAAAGGTATAAATCTTGTTCGTAATATTCCAGTAAGGCTCGTCGTTGAAAAAGTGTTATAGAAAGACACCTCTAACTTCGCTCCAACAGGTAAGGGATCCTGCTGGTAAGCGGTTAAGCCATCTCCTAGCTTCTCCTTCCAAAGAGAAAGGGAAAAGCTTACATCGATTATATTCATCTAAATATAAATCCTCTAAATTTTCGATGTGGTCTTGCGGATGCTCCGAAAGGAGTCCACGGAATGGGTTTCGACTTACCATAATATAGTAATCCGGATTGAGGTCGGCCATCTTGGCATCATCTCCTGGTATCTTTATAGCGGACTTATTGGAAAGGTCCTACCAGGGTTTAGGTAGTCGTGCAAGGGCAATATTAGTTCTTCACCTTCATGCAAGGTGGAATTCAGTTTCACAGAGGTTTCAGTCCCCTGTTTACTTTTAGTTTGGCTAATTATGTTGCCTAATTGACCTATTGGTTCAGTTTGGACTACTCTCTCATTAGCATGTGGGGTAAGCGAGAACTTACCTGCTTCTGGCAGGGCGATATCGTCGATTCTTGTGATTCTGAATCGATCGATTAGTTTAAAGGGATGTCGTTTGATTCATTTTCTTCTTCGTCGATCGATGCTCGGTCGAAATTTGCGTTCTCCATTCTTAAGTACATGTTAAGCAGGGAAAGAAAGAAAACTCAGCAAATTCTGGTAACAAAGTCTAATCTAAATTTTAAGCTAAATCCAGTGGTAATAAGAAAGAGTCCTCGGCAACGGCGCCAAATTTGATATCACTCAAACTACCCTAAGGAGTGAATTACTCTCTCAAATAAGAGGTTCAGTGTAGTACTTAGGGATCGAATCCACAGAGACTCTAGGATTACTCAATAGATTTTAGTATTTAAAATGAAGCTAGACTGGAAATTAGTTTAAATGGTTTTAAATCAGTAATTAAAATTAGGCGAACAAGTGATTGTTCAGTAGCTTGATTTGAAGTGGTTTTTAGTTGGGGAAAAACCTAGATTTAGGCATTATCTCAGGTATTAAAGGTATGTAATTTATTTCTGACTTTAAGGGTTTAATTGTTCATGAACTCAAACTTGAATAGTGAAACCAAATAGGTTTCCTTTGTCTAGATCTCGGATCTCAACTGTCGTCTTTTGATCTCGAGAAAATGTCGATCGATGCGTCTTTATGCGCATCGATCGATACACCTTTCAAGCTATCGATCGATATGACGATGGTCGAGACGATCGATGGCTCTTCTAACAAGCTTTGCGAATGGGTTAATATTGTTCTCTAACATCATCACTTTCTTCACATGCATACCTGAACCTGCAGATTACTCTAAAAGGGCTCCAAAAACTCATAGAATACTTTAAAAACATGTCTAGGTCATGGTCAAAAATGGGTAAAATCTATGACCTATCAACATCCTTTCAGTATGTATCACTATATAAAAGTATACACGGACATCCTTTTGGTATGTATCAGTACACACGAACATCTTTTCAGTACGTACAATACACACGAACATCCTTTCAGTATGTTTCAGAACATATCAGAACACACAAACATCCTTTCAGAACGTATTAGTACATAAGGACATCCTTTATTACATACAGTACACACGGACATCCTTTCAGTATGTTTTAGTACGTATCAGTACACACGGACATCCTTTTAGTAAGTTTTAGTGTGTATCAGTACACGCGGACATCCTTTCAGTACGTATAATTACACAAGGACATCCTTTCAAAATATTTCACTACACACGGACGTATGTTTCAGTAGGTATCGGTACACACGGACATCGTTTTAGTACGTATAAGTACACAAAACCATTCTTTCAGTACGTTTCCGTACACATTGATGTCTATTTCAGTATGTATCTGTACACACGGACATCGTTTCAGTACGTATTAGTACACACGAAATCCTTTTTGTACATTTCAGTACACACGGATGTCCATTTTAGTTCGTTTCAGTACACACGGACGTCCAATTCAGTTCTTATCAGTGCACAGAAACATCCTTTGAGTTTCAGTATGTATCAATACACACGGACATCCTTTCAATATGATTCAGTACACACAAACGTCTATTTCAGTACGTTTCATACGTATCAGTACACACGGACATCCTTTCAGTATGTATCAGTACATATGGACATCCTTTCAGTACGTACAATACACACGGACATCCTTTCAGTATGTTTCAGTACGTATCAGTACACACAAACATCCTTCCAGTGCGTATAAGTACATACGGACATCCTTTAGTACATACAGTACACACGGACCTCCTTTCAGTACGTATCAGTACATACGAACATCCTTTCAATATGTATCATGACACACATACATCATTTTAGTATGTTTCAGTAAAAATGGACGTTCGTTTCAGTTTGTTTGTAGGTATCAGTACACACGGGCATCCTTTCAGTATGTTTCAGTACATATCAGTACACACGGACATCCATTCAGTACGTATTAGTACACACGAACATCCTTTTAGTAAGTTTTAGTCTGTATCATTACACACGGACATCCTTTTAGTAAGTATCATTACACATGGACATCCTTTCAGTATATTTCAGTACACACGGACGTCTGTTTTAGTACCTATCGTTACACACGGACATCCTTTCAGTACGTATCAGTAAATGCGGACATCCTTTCAATATGTATCTGGACACACAAACATCCTTTCAGAACGTTTCAGTACGTCTCAGTACACACGGACATCCTTTTAGTAAGTATCAGTACCCACACACACTCTTTCAGTACGTATCAGTACACACGAACATCCTTTCAGTAAGTATCAGTACACATGTACATCCTTTTAGTAAGTTTCGGTAAGTATAACTACACACAGACGTCTGTTTCAATATCTATCAGTACACACGGACATCCTTTCAGTATGTATCAGTACATATGGACATCCTTTTAGTACGTACAATACACACAGTCCTTTTAGTATGTTTCAGTACATATCCGTACACACGGACATCCTTTCAGTATGTATCCGTACACACGGACATCCTTTTAGTATGTTTCAGTACACACGGACATCCTTTATGTACGTATCAGTACACCCGGACATCTTTCTGTATGTTTCAGAACACATGAACATTTGGTTCAGTACGTATCGGTGCACATAGACATCCTTTCAGTACGTATCAGTACATACGGACATCCTTTCAGTACGTATAATTACACACGGACATCCTTTCCGTATGTTTAAGTATGTATCAGTACACACGGACATCGGTACATACGCACATCCTTTAAGTACATATCGGTATATATTAGTACACACGGACATAATTTTAGTACGTATCAATACACACGGACATCCTTTAGTAAATTTCAGTATGTATCAGAACACACGGACATCTTTCAGTGCATATCAGGACGTATTGACGTCCTTTCAGTACGTATCAGTACACACGAACAAACTTTCACTATGTATCAGGACACACTAACATCCTTTCAGTATGTATCAGGACACACTAACATCCTTTCAGTATGTATGTACGTAACAGTACACACAGATATCCTTTTGGTATGTTGCATTACATAACAATACATAAGGACATCTTTTCAGTAAGTTTTATTACACACGGACATCAAATTCAGTGCACATGGATGTCCTTTTAATATGAATCAGTACATACGGACATCCGTTTTGTACGTTTCAGTATGCATCAGTATACACACACATCCTTTCACTACGTATCCGGACACACAGACATCCTTTCCGTACGTTTCAGTACACACGGATGTCCATTTCAGTAAGTTTCAGTGCGTATCAGTACACACAGACATCCTTCGAGTATGTTTCAA
The DNA here is from genome assembly GCA_905132765.1 of Moricandia arvensis. Lineage (NCBI taxonomy): Eukaryota > Viridiplantae > Streptophyta > Magnoliopsida > Brassicales > Brassicaceae > Moricandia > Moricandia arvensis. The sequence goes on along the minus strand of CAJHQP010001402.1, from coordinate 71,615 downwards.
GACAAATCAGTACAAACAGACATCCATTTAGTACGTATCAGTACACACAGACATCCTTTGCGTACGTGTCAGTACACACGAAAATCTTTTCAGTACGTATTAGTATACACGGACATCCTTTTAGTAAGAATCAGTATGTATCAGTACTCACCGACATTCTTTCAGTATGTTTCAAGACACACGGACATTTGTTGCAGCACGTATCGGTACACACAGACAACCTTTCAGTACGTATCAGTAGATACGAACATCCTTTCAGTATGTATCAGTACACACGGAAATCCTTTTCGTGTGTTTCAGTACGTATAAGTACAGACGGATATCAGTACGTATTAGTACATACGCACATCCTATTATTACATATCAGTACATATTAGTACACACAGACATCAATTTAGTACGTATCAGTACATACGGATATCCTTTTAGTACGTATCAGTACACACGGACATCCTTTAGTAAATCTCAGTATGTATCAGTACACACGGACATCCTTTCAGTATGTTTCAGTACGTATCAATATAGACATACATCTTTTCAGTAAGTATTATTACACAAGGACATCCATTTAAGTATGTTTTTATACGTATCAGTACACATGGACATCCTTTCATACGTATCAGGACACATAGACATACTTTTCGTACGTATCAGTACAGACAGACATTCTTTCAGTATGTTTCGGTACCTATCAGTACACACAGGCGTCATTTTAGTACGTAGCAGTAGACACGGCCATCCGTTTCAGTACGTTTCAAAACGCATCAGTACACACAGACATCCTTTCACTATGTATCAGGACACACGGACATCCTTTCAGAACGTTTCAGTACACGCGGATGTCCGTTTAAGTAAGTTTCAATACGTATATGTACAGACGGACATCTTTCAGTATGTTTCAGTACAAATCAGTACACACGGAAATCTGTTTAGTACGTATAAGTACACATAGACATCCTTTCCGTATGTATCAGTACACACGAACATCCTTTCAGTATATATCAGTACACACAGACAACCTTTTAATAAGTTTCAGTATGTATTAGTACACACGGACATCCTTTCAGTATATTGCAGTACACACGGACGTTTGTTTTAGTACGTATCAGTACACACGGACATCCTTTCAGTATGTATCAGTACATATGGACTTCTTTTAAGTACGGCAATACACACGGTCCTTTCAGTACGCACATATCATCAGTACAGACGGACATCCTTTCAGTATATATCAATACATACGGACATCCTTTTAGTATGTTTTAGTATGTATTAGTACACAGACATCCTTTCAGTACGTATCAGTACACACGGACATCCTTCAGTATGTTTCAGTACACATGAACATCTGTTTCAGTTCGTTTCAGTATGTATCGGTACACACAGATATCCTTTCAGTATGTATCAGTACAGACGGACATCCTTTTAGTAATTTTGAGTATGTATCAGTACACACGGACATCCTTTTAGTAAGTTTGAGTATGAATCAGTACACACATACATCCTTTTAGTAAGTTTGAGTATGTATCAGTACACACGGACATCCTTTCTATAAGACCCGATCCGGCCGTCTAGGCCCCGGTCGACGCCTCACATCGCTCGGTCCTCTTCCGGACCGAACCCCTAAATTTTTGCCCTTTATCTATATTATCGCCCATAGGCGAGGGCTAACTTAGATCTCAGCTTAAGACAAACTTAGTCTTTCCCTAGCTTATATCATTTCAAATCATATGCAGCGGATTATACTTTGTTAACCATTGGTATAAAACCAATCTAACACTTGTCCAATCTAATCATTTATGCCTTGGTTAGTTAACTTAACTACCTTCCAGCTTATAGATCGATCCTTACATGGTACAAGTCATACAATTCTGAAGTTCCATTCCCCTAAACCGTTCTACCAGCATCCTAGCAAGATACTACTTTATCCAAGTATTTTCTAAGTCATACCTTGGCCACATCCAAGGAGCTTGTTAGCTGATCGGTCCAGCTGAATTTGTTAGCTCATCCTCTTAGCTGACTTAACTAGCTCATCCAGCTCATCGAGCCGACTCACCTCAGCTAGCTAAAACCGAGCTAAGGCCAGCTGCCTCAGCTTGTTTAGCTAGCTCATCCAGCTCGCTAAGCTGAACCACTTCACCTGAGTTTCCATCTACTCTCTTCCAGAAGATCGAGCTACAAGATAGCTGCACCCAGCTCCCTACCAAGTCGTCCTACTCTCTTATACTTGCATAAACATCTTCCCTTGGTTACTTAGTCATTCAACCAACCATCCCCACAGACCAAGTAACCTTTGGGAAGTCTTCAATAGTACATCATTGCATCTAGCGTCTCTCAGCTAATGCATCACCCAATATCTTCACGCTTTGCTGGATACAATAGCAAGTCCCTCTCCTGGACTAGTAATGCCCATCATATCCTAAGTCATTCAACCAACCACCCCACATGACTCAGATCTGACGAGTCTTCACACTTACCTAACCGGCCATGGAACCACGTCCCAATGAACTCGATCAGTCTTGCTCTTACAACCGGTGCATCCTTTGATCAATCAGATCATACACCTTGATCCATCATCTATGGATCAGGTCGTCCATCCTTGCCAAGATCAGATAACATACAGCCTTCCTTGATTAACCACACAAGCTCAATGCTTGTGTCGGTCCTTAGAATGAATCTCTGGCCCAATAATGACATCCTTCAAACATGCTCCAAAAACTAATTAGAATTCATGATAAATCACCACTAAGAGATTCCCATACTTGGAATCCACCAAATCCATTCGGATCATATAAGAACCGTTAATGGGCAGTCCCCATGAACCATGTTCATATTTGGCTCTACTTTGAACAAGACCTTGGCTCTTTACCAAGCCAATTACGAGACCAAACCAGTTTGTTCCTCATGCCAATATAGAGTATAAAATGAAGGGAAAGTAATTTAAACAGACAAGAAAGAGATAGGATATAACCATTACAAAACCACCCCAAAATCATGATCAAACCGATCCATGATCTTGGCCTATTGTTCTATGGTCATACCCATTACCTTGAACGTGTGTCTTGGACGGTGAAATCCGGCCATCCCCCTTCTTCCCTGACCATTTTTGTGTGTTCCCAGGATGTATAGGAAACTTAGGACATGATCATCAATGATCAACTCCATCAAAGGCCGTTCATAATTCCCCTTCCATGGAACTCCCATGAAACTGTTTTCTACACTGCATTGCCTTCAAGGCTGTTGATGCCATTGAGAGTGAAGTCCGGCCTTCTCCCTTCTCTCCTGGATATTTGTGTGTGTTCCCAAGAAACATAGGAAGCCTAGGACGTGATCATACAAGATCAAACACCACCCAAGGGTCGTACATCACTTCCCCCTTCAGTACCCATGAAACTGCCATTCTACACACATCTGCCTTCAAGCCTAGGGAGTGGCAAACAATAATCAAAACTCATCAGAGGGTCTTCCTCAACTCCCCTTTTGATTGCCCTCAAAACTCAGCAGAGGGTCGTCCTCAACTCCCCTCTTGATTGCCCTCAAAACTGCATCTTTGCTGCCTTTGAATGCATCTCTGTCTTGGGTTATGGAATCCGACCATCTCTTTGTTTTTCACTGTTTTTCTTTGTGTTTCAGGGTGTAGGAAGAAGCCCTGGCGTGCCTGCAAAGGTGCGGACTTGCCTTCCTTATATATAAGAATGGGTGGTTACTTCTTAACCATTGCATCACTTCTGTATCAATTCTGGCCATTGATTTAATCAATGGTCCAGATCACACCCATTCACCTAGGGCAGTTGCCAGACGTCCTGGGCCTTCCAAACCACTCCTGGACATGTCCAAAACAAACCCAAAATGATTGCCCACGCCCATGGTCCAACCACATGATCCCATCGGCCCATCGGTACACATGGGTCGTCCACATGGCCCGGTCACTATCCGGACCCGGACCAACTGCCCAAGCCTTGAGCACTTCGTCTAGCTGATGAGCTGATCCCCAGCTGACCCAGATGAGTGAGCTAGTCCATCCATCTCAGGGAGCTGCCACACTCTACTTGAGCTCCAACTTAGCTCCGTCCAGCTGGTTGAGCTTTTTGTTCGCATCACCCAGCTGTGATACACTTCGTACAGCTTGATATCTTCATCTTATTTAATCTTTCTAAGTCCCTTGGTTTATTTCCAGACCTAGACTTAGTTTTCCCATGATCCATTCTGAACATTCACTTCATCGAGCTTCACCTAGCTGAGCGAGCTTCCCTCAGACCTCGTCCAACTACCGGATCGCTTGTCCAGCTTCTTTGAGCTTTCCTCTTCCTTATTTTGGCTAAGGCTCAGCTCCTTGAAGACCTTAACCACGTTTTGGACTATGATACGCATGACTTTACGTCACATGACCTGACTTGTGTGTCTCATTGCGCCATGGTCCGTCCCGGTGATCTTACCCAGGATCGGGGACATGACAGAAAGGATCGGATGTCCGTGTGTACTGATACATATTGAAATGTATACACAGATATCCTTTCAGTACGTTTCAGTACACACGGATATCCTTTCAGTACGTTTCAGTACACACAGACGTCTGTTTCTATACGTATTGGTACACACAGACATCCTTTCAGAACGTATAAGTACATACGGACATCCTTTCAGTATGTATCAGGACACATGAACATCATTTCAGTACGTTTCAGTACACATTGACGCCGTTTCAGTTTGTTTGTATGTATCAGTACACACGGACATCCTTTTAGTATGTTTCAGTACATATAAGTACACACGGACATCCTTTTATTACGTACAAGTACCCACATACATCTTTTCATTACGTATCAGTACATACGGACATCCTTTGAATATGTATCAGTACACACAGACATCTTTTCAGTATGTAGCAGGACACAAGAACATCATTTCACTATGTTTGGGTACACACGGACGTCCGTTTTAGTTTGTTTGTACGTATCAGTACCCACAGATATCCTTTATGTATGTATCAGTACATACGGACATCCTTTCAGTACGTATCAGTACACACGGACATTCTTTTAGTAAGTTTCAGTATGTATCAGTACACACGGACATCATTTCAGTATGTGTCAGTACACACGGACGTCTATTTCAGTACGTTTTACTACGTATCAGTACACACAAACATCCTTTCGGTATGTATCATGCATTGTGGACATCCTTTCAGTACTTACAATACACACGAACATCCTTTCAGTATGCTTCAGCACGTATCAGTACACACGAACATCCTTTCAGTACGTATCAGTACATACAAAAATCCTTTAGTACATACAGTACACACGGACATCCTTTCAGTATGTTCAGTACGTATCAGTACACACTGGCGTCCTTTTAGTAAGTTTTATTGTGTATCAGTACACACGGACATCCTTTTCAGTACGTATCAGTACTCACGGCTATCCTTTCAGTATATTTCAGTACACACAGACGTCTGTTTCAATACGTATCAGTACACACTGACATCTTTTCAGTACGTTTCAGTATATACGGACATCCTTTCAATATCTATCAGGACACACGGACATCGTTTCCAGTACATTTCAGTACAGACATACGTCTATTTCAGTATGTTTGTACGTATCAGTACACACGGACATCCTTTCAGTATGTTTCAGTACGTATCAGTACACACAGATATCCTTTTAGTATGTATCAGTACCCACATACATCCTTTCAGTATGTATCAGTACACACGGACATCCTTTCAGTAAGTATCAGTACACACGAACATCCATTTAGTAAGTTTTAGTGTGTATCAGTACACACAGACATCCTTTCAGTACGTAACAGTACACACAAACATCTTTTCAGTAGATTTCAGTACACAGTGACGCCTGTTTCAGTACGTATCGGTACACACGGACATCCCTTCATTACGCATCAGTACATACGGACATCCTTTCAATATGCATCAGGTCACACATACATTCTTTCAATACGTTTCATTACACACGGACGCCTGTTTCGGTATGTTTGTACGTATCAGTACACACGGACATCCTTTCAGTATGTATCAGTACACACGGACATCCTTTTAGTAAATTTTAGTGTGTATCAGTACACACAGACATCCTTTCAGTACGTATCAGTACACACGGACATCATTTCAGTACGTTTCAGTACACAGGGACGTCTGTTTTAGTATGTTTGTACGTATCAGTACACACGGACATCCTTTCAGTATGTTTCAGTACGTATCAGTACACACAAACATCCTTTCCGTACGTATAAATACAAACAGACATCCTTTCCGTACATATCAGTACACACAAACATTATTTCAGTATGTATCAGTACACACGTACATCATTTTAGTAAGTTTCAGTATGTATCAGTAAACACCGACATCCTTTCAGTATGTTTCTGCACACACGGACGTTTGTTTCAGTAGGTATTGGTACACACGGACATCCGTTCAGAATGCATCAGTACATACGGACATCCTTTCGGTATGTGTTAGGACACACGAACATCATTTCAGTACGTTTCAGTACACACGGAAGTCCGTTTCAGTTTGTTTTTACGTATCAGTACACACGGACATCCTTTTAGTATGTTTTAGTTCATATAAGTACACACGGACATCCATTTAGTACGTACAAGTACCCACATAAATCCATTCAGTACGTATCAGTACAAACAAAAATCCTTTCAGTACTTATCAATACACACGGACATCCTTTCAGTATGTAGCAGGACACACGAACATCATTTCAGTATGTTTCAATACTCACGGATGTCCGTTTCAGTTTGTTTGTACGTATCAGTACAAATTGACACCCTTTTAGTATGTTTCAGTACGTATTAGTACACACGAACATCCTTTTAGTACGTATCAGTATCCACAGACATCCTTTCAGTACGTATCAGTACATACGGACATCCTCTCAGTACGTATCAATGCACACGGACATCCTTTTAGTAAGTTTCAGTATGTATAAGTACACACGGACATCCTTTCAATATGTTTCATAACACACGGACATCTATTTCAGTATGTTTCACTACGTATCAGTACACACAGACATCCTTTCGGTATGTATCAGTACATATGGACATCCTTTCAGTACGTACAATACACACGGACATACTTTCAGTAAGTTTCGATATGTATCAGTACACACAGACATCCTTTCAGTACATATCAGTACATACGGACATCCTTTAGTACATACAGTACACACGGACATCCTTTCAATATGTTTCAGTACGTATCATTACACACCGACATCCTTTTAGTAAATTTTAGTGTGTATCAGTACACACGGACATCCTTTCAGTACGTATCAGTACACACATACATCTTTTCAGTATATTTCAGTACACATAGACGTCATTTTTAATACATATCAGTACACACAGACATCCTTTCAGTATGTATCAGTATATACGAACATCCTTTTAATATGTATCAGAACACACAGACATACTTTTAGTAGGTTTCAGTACACACGAACGTCTGTTTCAGTATGTGTGTATGTATTAGTACACACGGACATCCTTTCAGTATGTTTAAGTACATATCAGTACACACGGACATCCTTTTAGTACGTATCAGTACCCACAGACATCCTTTCAGTACATATCAGTACACACGGACATCCTTTCAGTATCTACCAGTACACACAGACATCCCTTCAGTAAGTTTTAGTGTGTATTAGTACACACGGACATCCTTTCAGTACGTATCAGTACACACGGGATTCCTTTCAGTATATTTCAGTGCACACGGACGTCTGTTTCAGTATGTATCGGTACACACGAACATCCTTTCAGTACGTATACGGACATCCTTTCAATATGTATCAAGACACAAAGAAATCCTTTCAGTACGTTTCAGTACACACAGACGTCTGTTTCAGTATGTTTGTTCGTATTAGTACACACGGACATCCTTTAAGTATGTTTCAGTACGTATCAGTACACACGGACATCCTTTTAGCACGTATTAGTACCCACAAACATCCCTTCAGTACGTATCAGTACACTACGGACATCCTTTCAGTAAGTAACAAAACACATGGACATCCTTTCCGTACGTATAAGTACACATAGACATCCTTTTTGTACGTGTCAGTACACACGAACATCCTTTCAGTATGTATCTGTACACACGGACATCCTTTTAGTAATTTTCAGTATGTATCATTACACACGGACATCCTTTTAGTATTTTTCAGTACACACGGAAGTCTGTTTCAGTACGTATTGGTACATGCGGATATCTTTTCAGAACGTATCAATACATACGGACATCCTTTCAGTATGTATCAGGACAAACGAACATCATTTCAGCACGTTTCAGTACACATGGACGTCCGTTTCAGTTTGTTTGTACATATCAGTACACACGGACATCTTATTAGTAAGTTTCAGTACATATAAGTACACACGGACTTCCTTTTAGTACGTACAAGTACCCACAGACATCCTTTCAGAACGTATCAGTACATACAGACATCCTTCAGTATGTATCAGTACACACGGTCATCCTTTAAGTATGTAGCAGGACACACGAACATAATTTCAGTACGTTTCAGTACACAAGGGCGTCCGTTTCAGTTTGTTTGTATGTATTAGTATAAACGGACATCCTTCTAGTATTTTTCAGTACGTATTAGTACACACGGACATCGTTCGTGTGTCCTACTACATACTGAAAGGATGTCCGTGTGTACTGATACGTATTAAAAGGATGTCCGTGTGTACTGATACGTACTAAAAGGATATCCGTGTGCACTGATTCGTACTAAAAGGATGTCCGTGTGTACTGATACATACTAAAAGGATGTCCGTGTGTACATAAAGGTACTAAAAGGATGTCTGTGTGTACTGATACGTACTAAAAGGATGTTTGTGTGTATTGATACATACTGAAAGGATGTCCGTGTGTAGATAAACGTACTACAAGGATGTCTGTGTGTATTGATACATACTGAAAGGATGTATGCGTGTACATAAACATACTAATACGATGTCCATGTGTTTTGACACTTTCTAAATGGATGTCCGTGTGTACTGATACATACTGAAACGTACTGAAATAGACGTCCGTGTGTACTGAAACAGACTCAAAGGATGTCCGTGTGTACAGATACTTACTGAAAGGATGTCTGTGTGTATTGATATGTATTCATACGGACGTCCGTGTGTACTGGAACGTATGAAAACAAGTCCTTGTGTACTGAAACATAATGAAAGGATGTCCGGGAGTACTGATACGTATTGTAAGGATGTCCTTATGTAATGATACGTGCTGAAAGGATGTCCGTGTCTACTGATACATACTCAAAGGATGTCCATGTCTACTGATACGTACTGAAAGGAAGTCAGTGTGTACTGATACGTACAGAAAGGATATATGTGTGTTGTGATACATAGTGAAACGATGTTCGTTTGTACTGATATGTACAGAAAGGATGTGTGTGTGTGTGTACTAATACGTACTGAAACATACGTCCGTGTGTACATAATCGTACCTAAAGGATGTTCGTGTGTACTGATACATACTTAAAGGTTGTCCGTGTGTACTGAAACATACATAAATAGACGCGTTTGTGTACTGAAACGTACGGAAAGGATGGTTGGGTGTGCTGATACGTACTGAAAGGATGGTTGTGTGTATTGATACATACTGAAAGGATGTCCGTGTGTACTTATACCTAATGAGAGGATTTCCGTAGGTACTGATACATACTGAAAATATGTCCATGTGCACTGATACGTACTAAAATGGTCGTCCGTGTGTACTAATACATACTCAAATTGACGTCTGTGTGTATTGATAAGAACTGAAATGGATGTCCGTGTGTACTGAAACGTAGTAAAAGGATGTCCGTGTGTACTGATACATACTGAAAGAATGTTCTTTTGTTCTGTTACGTTCTGATAGGATGTCTGTCTGTACTGAAACGTTCTAAAATAGATGATCGTATGTATGGAAAGGTACTGAAATAGATGTCTGTGTGTACTGACACATACTGAAACGTACTGAAACTGACGTTCTATTTACTCAAACAGTCTGAAAGGATGTCCGTGTGTACTGAAAAGTTTTGAAAGGATGTCCATGTGTACTGATACATACTGAAAGGATGTCCGTGTGTACTAATACGTACTGAATCGTACTGAAACAAGCGTCCTTGTGTACTGAAACAGACTCCTAGGATGTCTGTGTGTGCTGATAAGTACTGAACGGATGTCCGGGTGTACTGATACGGACTTCCATGTGTACTGAAACGTACTGAAAGCAAGTCCATGTGTACTGAAACGTATTGAAAGGATGTCAATGTGTACTAATACGTACTGAAAGGATGTCCGTGTGTAATGATATGTACTGAAAATATGTCCGCTTGTACATAAACATACTGAAATGGATGACCATGTTTACCGAAACGTACTAAAAGTATGTCTGTGTGTACTTATACGTACTAAAAGGATGTCCGTGCGTACCATTACATACTGAAAGGATGTTCGTGTGCATTTATACATACTGAAAGGATGTTCGTGTGTACATAAACATACTAAAAGGATGTCTGTGTGTACTGAAAGGATGTCTGCGATTACATAAACGTACTAAAAGGATGTATGTGTGTATTGATACGTACTAAAAGGATGTCCTTGTTTACTGATACATACTGAAAGGATGTCCTTGTGTACTAATATGTACTGATACAAACGTCCGTGTGTACTGAAAGCAAGTCCGTATGTACTGAAACGTACTGAAAAGATTTTCGGGTGTACTGATACGTACTGAGAGGATCAGATGTCCGTGCTTACTAATACTTAATGAAAGGAAGTTAGTGTTTACTGATACGTACTGTAAGGATGTCGGTGTGTACTGATACGTACTAAAAGGATGGTTGTGTCTACTGATACGTACTGAAAGGATGTCTGTGTGTACTGGTACATATTGAGGGGATTTATGTGGGTTCTGATACGTACTGAAAGGATGTCCCTGTGCAGTGAAACATACAGAATGGATGTCCGTGTGTATTGATACGTACTGAAATGGACTACTGTGTGTACTGAAACGTACTAAAAGAATGTTCGTGTGTACTGATACATACTGAAAGGATGTTCTTGTGTACTGGTACGTACTGAAAGGATGTCTGTGTGTACTGATACTTATTGAAACGTACTTAAATAGATATCCATGTGTACTGAAACGTAATGAAATGATGGTTGTGTGTACCGAAACGTACTGAAAGCAAGTATGTACGTACCTAAACGTATTGAAAGGATGTTCGCGTGTACTAATACGTACTGAAAGGATCGGATGTCCGTGTGTACTGAGACATATTGAAACGTACTGAAAGCATGGTTGTGAGTTCTGATATTTACAGAAACGATGTCCGTGTGTAGTGATAGATACTGAAAGAATGTCCGTGTGTAGTTATACATACGTCCGTGTGTGCATAAACATACTAAAAGTATGTCCGTGTGTACGGATACGTACTGAAAGTATGTCCGTGTGTACTGATACATACTGAAATGATGTCCGTTTGCATTGATACATACTGAAAGGATGTCCGTGTGTACACAAAAGTACTAAAAGGAAATATGCGTGTACAAAAACGAACTAAAAGGAAGTCCGTGTGTACTGATACGTACTCAAAGGATGTCCGTGTGCATTTATACGTACTGAAAGGATGTCGTGTGTACATAAACGTACTAAAAGGATGTCTGTGTGTATTGATACGTACTGAAAGTATGTCTTCATGTACATAAACGTACTAAAAGGATGTATGTGTGTACTGATACGTACTAAAAGGATGTCTGTGTGTACTGATACATACTGAAACGTACTGAAACAGATGGCCGTCTGTACTGAAATAGACTCAAAGGATGTCCTTGTGTACTGATACGTACTGAAAGGATGTCTGTATGTACTGATATGTACTGATACGGACGTGTGTGTGTAGTGAAAAGTATTAAAAGCATGTCCGTGTGTACTGAAACGTGCTGAAAGTATTTTCGGGTGCACTAATACGTACTGAAAGGATCGGATGTCCGTGTGTACTGATAGATATTTAAACGTACTGAAATTGATGTTCGTGTGTACTAAAACGTACTGAAAAGATGGTTATGTGAACTGATACTTACATAAAGGATGTCGGTGTGAAGTGAAAGATGCCAAAAGGATGTATGTGTGTACTTATACGTACTGAAGGGATGTACGTGTTTACTGATACGTATTGAAACATGCGTCCGTATGTACATAAATGTACTGAAAGGATGTCCGTGTGTACTGATACGTACTGAAAGGATGTCCGTGTGTACTGATACGTACTGAAAGAATTTCCGTGTGTACTGATACGTACTAAAAGGATGTCCGGGTTTATTGACACATACTGAAAGGATTTTGCGAGTGTACTGATCCATACTAAAATGGACACCTGTATTTACTGAAACGTTCTGAAAGGATGTCCAAGTGTAATAATACGTGTTGAAAATAAGCATGTGTGTACTGATACGTACTGAAAGGATGTTCGTGTATACTGATACGTACTAAAAGGATGTCCGTGTGTACTGATATGTATTGAATCTTATTGAAAGGATGCACGTGTGTAGTGATACATACTGAAAGGATGTCTGTGCTCTGATACATACTTAAGGATGCCTGTGTGTACTGATACGTACTGAAAGTATGTCTGTGTGTACTGATACGTACTGAAACATACGTCAATGTGTACATAAACGTACTAAAAGGATGTGCGTGTGTACTTATACGTACTGGAAGGATTTCCGTGTGTACTGATACCTACTGAACGGATGTCCGTGTGTTCTGATACGTATTGAAAGGATGTCTGTGTGTATTTATACGTTCTGAGAGAATGTCCGTGTGTACATAAACGTACTAAAAGGATGTCTGTGTGTACTGATAGGATGTCGTCGGGTACATAAATGTACTAAAAGGATGTTTGTGTGTACTGATACGTACTAAAAGGATGTTCGTGTGTACTGACACGTACTTAAACAGACGACTGTGTGTACTGAAACACACTCAAAGGATGTTTGTGTGTACTGATACGTACTGAAAGAATGTCCATGTGTACATAAACGTAAAAAGGGATGTATGTGTGTACTGATACGTACTGAAAGGATATCTTCGGGTACATAAACTTACTAAAAGGATATTTGTATGTACTGATATGTACTAAAAGGATATCCGTGTGTACTGATACGTACTAAAACAGACGTCTGTGTGTACTGAAACACACGTCTGTGTGTACTGAAACATATTGAAAGGATGTCCGTGTGTACTGATACGTACTAAAAGGCTGTCCATGTGTACTGATACGTACTGAAAAAATGTCTGTGTTTACTTATACTTACTGAAAGAATGCCCGGGTGTACTAATACGTACTAAAGGATTGGATGTCCGTGTGTACTGTTACATATTGAAATGTACTAAAATAGATGTCATGTGTACTGAAACGTACTGAAAGGATGGTTGTGTGTACAAATACTTAGAGAAAGGATGTTCGTGTGTAGTGATAGATACTGAAAGGATGTATGTGTGTACTTATACGTACATAAAGGATGTACGTGTCTACTGATAAGTACTGAAACATACGTCAGTTTACATAAACGTACTAAAATGATGTATGTGTCTACTGATACGTACTGAAAGGATGTACGTGTGTAGTGATACGTACTGAAAGGATGTCTATGTGTACTGATACGTACTGATACGGATGTTTGTGTGTACTGAAACGTACTGAAAGCAAATCTGTGTGTACTAAAACGCATTGAAAGCAAATCTCTGTGTACTAAAACGTATTGAAAGCAAGTCTGTGGTTACTGAAACGTACTGAAATATATGTCCGTGTTTACTGAAACGTACTGAAAGGTTGGTTGTGTGTACTGATACTTACAAAAAGGATGTTCGTGTGTAGTGATACATACTGACAGGATGTCCGTGTGTACTTCTACGTACTGAAAGGATGTCCATGTTTACTGATATGTACTAAAACATACGCCTATGTGTACATAAGCGTACTAAATGGATGTTCGCGTGTACTAATACCTACTGAAAGGATGTCCCTGTGTACTTATATGTAGTGAAAGGATGTCCGTGTGTACTGATACGTAAAGAAAGGATGCCCGTGTGTACTGATACGTACCGAAAAGATGTCCGAGTGTACTGATACACACTGAAATGGACACCTGTGTATACTGAAACGTTCTGAAAGGATGTCCAAGTATACTGATATGTACTGAAAAGAAGCCATTGTGTACTGATACGTACTGAAAGGATGTCTATGTATACTGATACGTATTTAAAGGATGTCTGTGTGTACTGAGACGTACATAAAGGATGTTTGTGTGTACTGATAAGTAAAGAAGGGATGTCTGTGTGTATTGATACATACTGAAAGGATATCTGTGTGTACTGATACGTACCGGAAAGATGTCCGAGTGTACTGATACATACTAAAATGGACACCTGTGTTTACTGAAACGTTCTTCAAGGATATCCAAGTGTACTGATACGTACTGAAAAGAAGACAGTGTGTACTGATACGTAATGAAAGGATGTTCGTGTACACTAATACGTATTAAAAGGATGTCCATGTGTACTGATATATGTACAGAGACGTACTGAGAGGATGTACGTGTGTAGTGATTCATACGGAAAGGATATCCGTGTGTACTTATACGTACTAAAAGGATGTCTGTGTGTACTGATACGGACGTCTGTGTGTACAGAAACGTACTGAAAGAAAGTCTGTGTGTACTGAAACGTATTGAAAGGATGTTCACGTGTACTAATACATACTTAAAGGATCGGATTTTTGTGTGTACTGATACATATTGAAACCTAATGAAATTGATGCAAGTGTACTGAAATGTACTGAAAGGATGGTTGTGTGTACTGAGACATATTGAAACGTACTGAAAGCATGGTTGTGTGTTCTGATACTTACAGAAACAATGTCCGTATGTAGTGTACATAAACATACTAAAAAGATATCCGTGTGTACGGATACGTACTGAAAGTATGTCCGTGTGTACTGATACGTACTGAAAAAATGTTCGTGTGTACTTATACATACTGAAAGGATGTCCGTGTGTATTGATACATACTGAAAGGATGTCCGTGTGTACATAAAAGTACTAAAAGGAACTATGCGTGTACAGAAACGTACTAAAAGGATGTCCGTGTGTACTGATACGTACTGAAAGGATGTTCGTGTGCATTTCTACTTACTGTAAGGATGCCGTGTGTACATAAACGTACTGAAAGGATGTCTGTGTGTATTGATACGTACTGAAAGTATGTCTTCGTGTACATAAACGTACTGAAAGGATGTCTATCTGTACTGATACATACTAAAAGGATGTCCGTGTGTACTGATACGTACTGAAATGTACTGAAACAAATGTCCGTTTGTACTAAACAGACTCAAAAGATGTCCTTGTGTGCTGATACGGGATGTCTGTATTTACTGATTCGTATTGATACGGACGTCCGTGTGTACTGAAACGTACTGAAAGCAAGTCTGTGTGTACTGAAACGTACTAAAAGTATGTCCGGGTGTACTAATACGTACTGAAAGGATCGGATGTCCGTGTTACTGATAGAGATTGAAACGTACTGAAATAGATGTTCGTGTGTACTGAAACGTACTGAAAGGATGGTTATGTTAACTGATACTTACATAAAGGATGTCGGTGTGTAGTGAAAGATACCGAAAGGATGTCTGTGTGTACTTATACGTACTGAAGGGATGTACGTGTTTACTGATACGTATTGAAACATGCGTCTGTATGTACATAAATGTACTAAAAGGATGTCCGTGTGTACTAATACGTACTGAAAGGATGTCCGTGTGTACTGATACGTACTGAAAGAATTTCCGTGTGTACTGATACGTACTAAAAGGATGTCCGGGTTTATTGATACATACTGAAAGGATGTCCGAGTGTACTTATACATACTGAAATGGACACCTGTGTTTACTGAAACGTTCTGAAAGGATGTCCAAGTGTACTGATGCGTATTAATAAGCCAATGTGTATTGATACATACTGAAAGGATGTTCGTGTATACTGATACGGATTAAAAGGATGTCCGTGTGTACTGATATGTACTTAATCGTATTGAAAGGATGTACATGTGTAGTGATACATACTGAAAGGATGTACATGTGTAGTGATACATACTGAAAGGATGTCTGTGTGCTCTTATACGTACTTAAAGGATGCCTGTGTGTACTGATACGTACTGAAAGGATGTCTGTGTGTACTGATACTTACTGAAACATACGTTAATGTGTACATATACGTACTAAAAGGATGTGTGTGTGTACTTATACGTACTGGAAGGATGTCCGTGTGTACTGATACCTACTGAAAGGATGTCTGTGTGTATTTATACATTCTGAAAGAATGTCCGTGTGTACATAAACGTACTAAAAGGATGTCTGTGTGTACTGATACGTGATATCTTACATATTTCCATTGTTTTATCCATTCATCCATATGCATTATGATCATATAGACTAGGATTTAGTCATTTCTAGGTTGCATTTTGCATACATGAGTTCTTATCAGGTATTGGAGTATCCTTGGAGTTCTTTAAGATGGTTGGAGGCTTTTGGAGCTAAAAAGGGAGTCAAAGGTGATCATAGGACAAGTGGAGATGGAACTACGTGCCAGAGCGACCTCAGCATGCGCTCCCATCCATAGCGACCTCTACAGCGAGGTACGATGGTCGCTCGGCGTCGTGTCACTCTGTAGCGTGTGGAAGACCCTGTAGCGACCTGCCCACAGCGACCATACCAGGTCACTCCCAACTGGAGCGACCTCCAGAGCGATGGCAAGAGGTCGCTCGCAGACCGAGACGCGAAGAGAGGCCTCGCAGCGACCCCTCCGGAGCGATGACACCAAGTCGCTGCGTGTCTTTGTTGAGACGAAACTCAAGTTATTTCAGGGACCTTTTGGTCATTTTTTTCATTGTTTTACATTTTCTAAACGGAATTTAAGTACCTCTGTAAGCCGTTTCAGGCGGATTAACCTTTTTCTTGGAGAAAAACACAAAGACTTTTAGAAAAGTTCATCTTCTAAGATCATTGTTTCATTGTTCTATTGTTGTTACTTGTCTAATCAATCATCTACATGATTAAGCTTGAATCCAATATGGGTTTAAGAAGAATCATGATGATTAGTGAGTAAATCACCATTGAATTCATGGGTTAGGGAGATTAAGGGTGATTAGGCTAGATCTAGGATGTTTTAGTGTAGATTTCTCTTGTTCCTTGCTAGTAGAGTAATCGTAATGCTACTTTTGAGTTGGCCACTCAAAAGTTGATCTTTAGGCATTTCCCACGCACAAGGTGTTTGATGATATGCCTGAGTCAACTCTCCTAGGCTTTTAACATTCTTTACCAGGGACACTTGTTGTTAAAGGTGTTAAAATGGCTAGTAGACTTATTCTTAATGATTACTTCCATAACATTCAACCGAAGACATTTGATGCTTGAGTTATGTTAGTAAATGAACATTCATCTAGACATAGAGCTTGTTTAGAATCGTGTCTAGGCTTAAGGTTGATAGTTTAATTGATCACTCGCCATCTTTAGTTCGAAGTTTGATCACCCAAGGTCTAATCCCTACTCCCATGAGTTCTCCTTTCTCTTTATTGAAGAAGTTATTTCATTTATCGCTTTTCTTATTCTTAGTCATAGTTTAAAACCCCCATTATTCGAGTGCACTTAGATTGAGCTAGTACTCGGTGCTTTTATATCACTCAGAACTGGTTCGACAATCTTTTATACTACAACATTTGCCTTAGGAGCCTTGAAAACTCCTAACATCTATTTGGCGCCGTTGCCAAATTCTGAGTCAATTAGAACATTGAGATTTAGTCACTTGCTTGAGACTAAGTCATTTTTCTCTTATTTAGTTACTGATTCTCTGTCTTCATCTCTTTTTGGGATTTCAGGTATATGAACTTGAGGAGCAAGGGCACAACAAACCTAGTTCCACAAGTTCCAGATATCAGAGCTTACGAAAGAGCAAACACGAGACAGAGAAGACAAGAAGAGCAACAAGCTCAGCCACAGGAGTTGAATATTGACATGGATCCACCAAACGGACACAACAATAACAACCCTCTACCACCAGGTGGTAACAATGGACCACAAGTGCCAGTTCACCAACCTAGACAAGCTCGCGCAATTGGAGCTTATGACCATCCAAATGTCAATGGTTAGAGGTTAGGCATCCGCGCTCCACCGGTGGAAGCCAATAACTTTGACGTTAAACCAAGGCTCCTCAACGTGATCGAGAACAACAAGTATCATGGCTTGCCTGTACAAGACCCATTTGATCACTTGGACAAGTTTGACAGTTACTGTGGATTGTCAAAAACCAATGGTGTATCTGAAGATGCTTTCAAGCTCAAGCTTTTCCCTTTCTCTTTGGGGGATAAGGCACGCCAGTGGGAGAAAACTGTACCCAGTGACACCATCACTACTTGGGATGAGTGCAAGAGAGCATTCTTGGAGAAATTCTTCTCTTCTTCCAGAACTTCGAAGCTGAGAAACGAGATCTCTAGTTTCCAACAAAAGAACTTGGAAGGATTTAGTGAAGCCTGGGAGAGATTTAAAGGCTACCAGTCCAAATGCCCACATCATGGTTTCTCTAAGGAGAGCTTGCTTAGCACATTCTACAGAGGCGCTCTTCCTAAGTACAGAGCCAGATTGGACACTGCAAGCAATGGGTTCTTCTTGGGCAGAACTGAGGAGATGCAGAAGAGCTGGTTGACAACATGGTGAAGAGTGATGCAGTCTACAGTGCAGAACACGATAGAGACAGTAGGGGTGATGACAAGCAGACAAGAAAGGAGATCAAGGCTTTGGAAGATAAGATCGACCTTCTAATTGCTGAAAAAGCCACCCAAGAGCAGGTGAAATCTGTGGGTAACACCAAGCAGGAAGAACCACCTACAGTCAATGAGATTGATGGCTTGGAAGGGCAAGAAGAGTTGTGTTTCATCAACAACAATGGTAGTTGGTACAGAAAAGAGCCTAACTTCCAGTACAATTACCCAGAGAAGTCCTATTCCAACAACCAACAAGGCAACTACCAGTCTCAGCAGACTCCACCTGGTTTCTCAAACAAAGGGAACCAATCTTCTCAACAACAAGCTAATCCTTCTACCTTTGGTCCTCAGGGAAACAGCACTGAAGCTCTACTGAAACAGATCCTGGAGTCTCAGACTAGAAGTGAGAAGCATGTTGGCTATGAGCTGAAGAACCTTCACTCCAAGATTGATGGGTTTTACAATGAGCTAAACAACAAGTTCCGGGCTTTGGAAAACCAGTTTGCTTCCATGAAAACTCACCAAAATCGCAAGCAAGGGTCACTACCTGGAAAATCAGAGCAAAATCCCAAGGAGACTATAAGAGCTATTACCCTCAGGAGTGGAAAACAATTACCTCCAAAAGCTCTCACCAAGGATGCTGAGAAACAAGGTGAGGGGGTGGCCATCAACATAGATGATGAGGTTGTGATTGTGGATGAGAAGATCAATGATGAGATCTTGGAGAGGATTGTGGAAGCCAAGGGTAAAGGAAAGGTTGGGGAAGAGAAGAAAATAGTGAAACATGGTGAAGATGCTGTTCCAGCAAATGAGAATTCTTTTGTTCCTCCCCCATATGAACCCAAACTCCCATTTCATGGAAGATTCAAGAGGCAGCTGCTAGAGAAGTACAAAGCTCTGTTTGAGAAGCAAAAGAGTGAAGTTCAGGTCACAATGCCCATCATTGATGCTTTTATGCTAGTTCCTCAATACAGTAAGTTCCTGAAAGATGTCGTAGCTGCAAAGAAGAAAGAGATGGAGGGCATGATGATCCTTACTCATGAGTGCAGTGCTATCATCCAGAGGCTTGATGTTCCAAAGAAGCTAGAGGATCCAGGATGCTTCACACTACCTTGTTCTCTTGGACCTATGGTATTTGAGAGATGCCTCTGCGATTTGGGAGCTAGTGTCAGCTTGATGCCTTTGTCTATTGCAAAGAAGCTTGGATTCACTCAGTACAAGAAGTGTAGACTCTCTCTGGTGTTGGCAGATCGTTCAGTGAAGTACCCTGTCGGTATCTTGGAAGATCTCCCTGTGAAGGTTGGAAACTATGAGATCCCTACTGATTTTGTGGTACTTGAGATGGGGGAGGAAGCTCAAGATCCCTTGATCCTTGGAAGACAATTCTTAGCCACAGCAGGAGCTATTGTTAATGTGAAAGAAGGCATAATTGATCTCCATTTGGGTAAAGGGCACATTATCCACTTTGACATCAAGGAGGTAATGAAGAAACCAACTGTGCAAGGGCATGTCTTCTACATTGAAGAGATGGAAGCTCCTGCTGATGAGCTCCTTGAAGATTTATCACTAGAGGACCCTCTACAGTATGCTCTGACGATAGAGAGAGAGGTTCAAAGCCAGCAACTGTTTGAAGGTTTCAGCCAGCCACCAGGTGGCTACTACACCACATTCCCACCGGACGACGAGCATGGGCCATTCGCCCCTCCCCGCTTCCCATAGATGGTACTCCTTCACCTTCCATTGTATATACCAGTTTTTATTTTGCATTTTAGCTCTCTTTTGGGTATCTCTTTCAACTTAACAACATAGAGACTGTGTGACTTAAGTTTGGGGGAGGTACCAAGTATCTATTCATGTTTTCTTTGATCATCTTGAGTCTCATACATTGCATTGTACATACATATATGCATAGAAAAACCAAAAAAATTTGAAAAAAAAACAAAAAGAAACATGTAGTTGCATTCATCCTCTTAAGATTGAGTCTAGATCATATAGGTTGCATTCATATGCATTGGGAGCAATGATTGCAAAACACCTTGTAAAGAACACTTGTCAACAGCTCAAAATGACACCCTAGTTATACATATCAAATAGCTTAAGCATCTCTTGAAAGCCTTGCACGCTTCGAGCCTTGAAAACTCTTCTTGAAACATGTTTGCTAGCTTGAAATTGACATTGTTCTTGAAACCAACTCCAATCTGAAATTTGGCTTAATGAACTTAATCTCTCTTGCATATGGGCACTTGCATACTTGATCATGGATCTCATACACATTTGGGTTACCTTACTCTATTTTAACCACTCTTTGTTAACCCAAATGGAACTCCTCACCCTTGAATCCAAGCAATTCCTTTGAGACCAAACATTTGATTTGCATGAGTAAGTCCTCTTTCGATAGCTTGTCATGTGCAAAATCTTGAGAGTATTAGAAGTGACATAGGATTGTTCTCATCTCTTGCTAGCATAGAAACCTGTTTTGAGCTAGCATCTAGGATGGTGAGTGGGTATGTACTCTTAAATTGATATCTTGGGGAAAGAAGGAAGCCATTAGGGATCAAAAGAAATGAAAAGAAGCTTTAGATTATGTTAAAAGAAACCCTCCCCTATAAAATAAAAAGAGAAATAAAAACAAAGAAATAAGTTTGGGGGAGGAGATGTGTAAAGAAGAAAAGTTAGAGCTAAGGAATAAAAAAAAGAGTATGAAGAGTCCCTAGTTGGTTGTGTAAAAAATAAAAAATAAAGAGAAACTTGTTCATTGGTGAGTGATGTGAGCAAGGGTGATTTGGGGCCTTAGGATGAAGAAGAAGGGTTAGAACTTGTGATCACTTAGGAAAGGGTAGAATGATGAGAATAAGACTATGTACGCATGAGTTGCCTCTAGTCTTAGATAAATTTTGCATAATGATCAGGCTCCTTGTTCTTGAGTGATAGCTACTAAAAGAAAATTTGGATGCATTTGAACCTTCCTCTTTGTTCTCATTAGACCATTCGCATACCTAGCCAAATGATTGAGATCATGTGCCCATTTGTGAGAACTCGCCCTGTGTGTGTTTGTGAATCAATGTGAGAGTTGGTTGGAAGAACTTGTTAATTGAAAAGCTTTGCACCTTGCTAAAAGGCATAAGAGTTCTTTGACAGGCCTAGAGAAGCTAGAGTATAATGGAAGAGTGTGCTCATGCTACTTGCTATGTCTCTTTAGGATGTCAAGTTGAGTGTTTAGATGTGTTTCTTTTGGGTATGAGCTCCCACCTTCAAACCATTCTCCCTATGAGTTCTGGAAAGTTCACTTGTGGACAAGTAAAGAACAAGTTTGGGGGAGTTGATATCTTACATATTTCCATTGTTTTATCCATTCATCCATATGCATTTTGATCATATAGACTAGGATTTAGTCATTTCTAGGTTGCATTTTGCATACATGAGTTCTTATCAGGTATTGTAGTATCCTTGGAATTCTTGAAGATGGTTGGAGGCTTTTGGAGCTAAAAAGGGAGTCAAAGGTGATCATAGTACAAATGGAGATGGAACTACGTGCCAGAGCGACCTCAACACGTAAGCGACCTCTACAGCGAGGTACGATGGTCGCTCGGCTTCGTGTCACTCTGTAGCGTGTGGAAGACCCTGGAGCGACCTGCCCACAGCGACCATACCAGGTCACTCTCAATTGGAGCGACCTCCAGAGAGATGGCAAGAGGTCGCTCGCAGACCGAGACGCGAAGAGAGGCCTCGCAGCGACCCCTCCGGAGCGATGACACCAAGTCGCTGCGTGTCTTTGTTGAGACGAAACTCAAGTTATTTCAGGGACCTTTTGGTCATTTTGTTTCATTGTTTTACATTTTCTAAACCGAAGTTAAGTACCTCTGTAAGCCGTTTCAGACGGATTATCCTATTTCTTGGAGAAAAACACAAAGACTTTTAGAAAATTTCATCTTCTATGATCATTGTTTCATTGTTCTATTGTTGTTACTTGTCTAATCCATCATCTACATGATTAAGCTTGAATCCAATATGGGTTTAAGAAGAATCATGATGATTAGTGAGTAAATCACCATTGAGTTCATGGGTTAGGGAGATTAAGGGTGATTAGGCTAGATCTAGGATGTTTTAGTGTAGATTTCTCTTGTTCCTTGCTAGTAGAGTAATCGTAATGCTACTTTTGAGTTGGCCACTCAAAATTTGATCTTTAGGCATTTCCCACCCACAGGGTGTTTGATGAAATGCCTGAGTCAACTCTCCTAAGCTTTTAACATTCTTTACCAGGGACACTTGTTGTTAAAGGTGTTAAAATGGCTAGTAGACTTATTCTTAATGATTACTTCCATAACATTCAACCGAAGACATTTGATGCTTGAGTTATGTTAGTAAATGAACATTCATCTAGACATAGAGCTTGTTTAGAATCGTGTATAGGCTTAAGGTTGATAGTTTAATTGATCACTCGCCATCTTTAGTTCGAAGTTTGATCACCCAAGGTCTAATCCCTACTCCCATGAGTTCTCCTTTCTCTTTATTGAAGAAGTTATTTCATTTATCGCTTTTCTCATTCTTAGTCATAGTTTAAAACCCCCATTATTCGATTGCATTTAGATTAAGCTAGTACTTGCATTCTCGGTGCTTTTATATCCCTCAGAACTGGTTCGACAATCTTTTATACTACAACATTTGCCTTAGGAGCCTTGAAAACTCCTAACATCAATACGTACTGATAGGATGTCGTCGGGTACATAAACGTACTAAAAGGATGTCTGTGTGTACTGATACGTTCTAAAAGGATGTCCGTGTGTACTGATACGTACTTAAACAGACGACTGTGTGTACTGAAATAGACTCAAAGGATGTCCGTGTGTACTGATACGTACTGAAAGAATGTCCGTGTGTACATAAACGTAAAAAAGGATGTCTCTGTGTACTGATACGTACTGAAAGGATGTCTTCGGGTACATAAAATTACTAAAAGGATGTGTATGTGTACTTATACGTACTAAAAGGATATCCGTGTGTACTGATACGTACTAAAACAGACGTCTGTGTGTACTGAAACATATTGAAAGGATGTCTGTGTGTACTGATATGTACTAAAAGGCTGTCCATGTGCACTCATACATTCTGAAACTTACTAATAGGATGTCCATGTGTATCGAAACGTACTGAAAGGATGTCCATGTGTACTAATACGTACTGAAGAAATGTCTGTGTGTACTGATACTTAATGATACGGACGTCCATGTGTACTAAAACGTACTGAAAGCAAGTCTGTGTGTACCGAAACGTACTGAAAGGATGTCTGGGTGTTCTAATACGTACTAAAGGATTGGATGTCCGTGTGTACTGATACATATTGAAACGTACTGAAATAGATGACCCTGTGTACTGAAACGCACTGAAATGATGGTTGTGTGTACTAATACTTACAGAAAGGATGTCCGTGTGTAGTGATATATACTGAAAGGATGTCAATGTATACTTATACGTACTGAAAGGATGTACGTGTCTACTGATAAGTACTGAAACATACGTCAGTGTGTACATAAACGTACTAAAATGATGTATATGTCTATTGATACGTACTGAAAGGATGTACGTGTGTAGTGATACGTACTGAAAGGATGTCTGTGTGTATTGATACGTACTGATACGGATGTCTGTGTGTACTGAAAGGTACTGAAACCAAGTCTGTGTGTACTGAAATGCATTGAAAGCAAGTCCGTGGTTACTGAAACGTACTGAAATATATGTCCGTGTGTACTGAAACGTACCGAAAGTATGGTTGTGTGTACTGATACTTACAAAAAGGATGTTCGTGTGTAGTGATACATACTGAAAGGATGTCCGTGTTTACTGATATGTACTAAAACATACGTCAGTGTGTACATAAGAGTACTAAAAGGATGTTCGTGTGTACTAATACCTACTGAAAGGATGTCCCTGTGTACTTATATGTACTGAAAGGATGTCCGTGTGTACTGACACGTAAAGAAAGGATGCCCGTGTGTACTGATACGTACCGAAAAGATGTCCGAGTGTACTGATACACACTGAAATGGACACCTATGTATACTGAAACGTTCTGCAAGGATGTCCAAGTATACTGATATGTACTGAAAAGAAGCCATTTTGTACTGATACGTACTGAAAGGATGTCTGTGTATACTGATAAGTACTGAAAGGATGTCTATGTGTACTGAGAAGTACTGAAAGGATGTCTGTGTGTACTGATACGTAAAGAAGGGATGTCTGTGTGTACTGATACATACTGAAAGGATATCCGTTTGTACTGATACGTACCGGAAAGATGTCCGAGTGTACTGATACATACTAAAATGGACACCTGTGTTTACTGAAACGTTCTGCAAGGATATCCAAGTGTACTTATACGTACTGAAAAGAAGACATTGTGTACTGATACGTAATGAAAGGATGTTCGTGTACACTAATACGTACTAAAAGGTTGTCCATGTGTACTGATATATGTACGAAAACATACTGATAGGATGTACGTGTTTAGTGATTCATACTGAAAGGATGTCCGTGTGTCCTTATACGTACTGAAAGGATGTCTGTGTGTACTGATATGTACTGATATGGACGTCTATGCTGAAACGTACTGAAAGAAAGTCTGTGTGTACTGAAACGTATTGAAAGGATGTTCACGTGTACTAATACGTACTGAAAGGATCGGATGTCCGTGTGTACTGATACATATTGAAACGTAATGAAATAGATGTCAGTGTACTGAAATGTACTGAAAGGATGGTTGTGTGTTCTAATACTTATAGAAAGGATGTCTGTGTGTCGTGATAAATAATGAAAGGATGTCCGTGTGTACTTATGCATACTGAAAGGATGTACGTGTTTACTAAATCGTTCTGAAACATACGTCCGTGTGTACATAAACGTACTAAGAGGATGTCCATGTGTACTGATACGTACAGAAAGGATGTCACTGTGTACTGCTACTTACTGAAAAAATGTCAGTGTGTACTGATACGTATTGGAAGGATGTCCGTGTGTATTGATACATACTGAAAGGATGTCCGTGTGTACAGAAAAGTACTAAAAGGATGTATGCGTGTAATGAAACATACTAAAAGGATGTCCGTGTGTACTGATACGTCTTGAAAGGATGTCCGTGTGTACTTATACGTACCGAAAGGATGTCCATGTGTATTTATACGTACTGAAAGGATGTCGTGTGTACATAAACGTACTAAAAGGATGTCTGTGTGTACTGATACGTACTAAAAGGATGTCCATGTGTACGGATACGTACTGAAACGTACTGAAATAGATATACGTGTGTATTGAAATAGACTCAAAGGATGTCCTTGTGTACTGATACGTACTGAAAGGATGTATGTATGTACCAATACGTACTGATACAGTCGTCTGTGTGTACTGAAAGGTACTGAAAGCAAGTCCATGTGTACTAAAACCTACTGAAAGGATGTCCTGGTGTACTAATATGTACTGAAAGGATCGGATGTCCGTGTGTATTGATAGATATTGAAACATACTGAAATAGATGTCCGTGTGTACTGAAACGTACTGAAACGATGGTTTTGTGTACAGATACTTACAGAAAGGATGTCGGTGTGTAGTGAAAGATACTGAAAAGATGTATGTGTGTACTTATACGTACTGAAGGGATGTACGTGTTTACTAATATGTATTAAAACATGCGTCTGTGTGTACATAAATGTACTAAAAGGATGTTCGTGTGTGTTGTTACATACTAAAAGGATGTCCGTGTGTAGTGATACGTACTGAAAGAATTTCCTTGTGTACTGATATGTACTGAAAGGATGTCTGTGTTTATTGATACATACTGAAAGGATGTCCGCGTGTACTGATACATACTGAAATGGACACCTATGTTTACTGAAACGTTTTGACAGGATGTCCAAGTGAACTGATACGTATTGAAAAGAAGCCATTGTGTACTGTTACGTACTGAAAGGATGTCTTCGGGTACATAAACATACTAAAAGGATGTCTGTGTGTACTGATACGTGCTAAAAAGATGTCCGTGTGTACTGATACGTACTTAAACAGACGACTGTGTGTACTGAAACAGACTCAAAGGATGTCTATGTGTACTGATACGTACTGAAAGAATGTCCATGAGTACATAAACGTAACAAAAGGATGTCCATGTGTACTGATACGTACTGAAAGGATGTATTCGGGTACATAAACGTAATAAAAGGATGTATGTGTGTACTGATACGTACTAAACGAATGTCCGTGTGTACTGATACGTACTGAAACAGACGTCTCTGTGTACAGAAACAGACGTCCATTTGTACTAATATGTACTGAAAGGATGTCTGTGTGTACTGATACTTCTTGATACGGACGTCCATGTGTACTGAAACGTACTGAAACCAAGTCTGTGTGTACTGTAACATACTGAAATAGATATCCGTGTGTACTGTAACGTACTGAAAGGATGGTTGTGTGTACTGATACTTACAGAAAGGATGTCCGTGTGTAGTGATAGTTACTAAAAGGATGCCCATGTGTACTGATACGTACCGAAAAGATGTCCGAGTGTACTGATACACACTGAAATGAACACATGTGTACACTGAAATGTTCTGAAAGGATGTCCAAGTATACTGATACGTACTGAAAAGAAGCCATTGTGTACTGATACGTACTGAAAGGATGTCCGTGTATACCGATACGTACTGAAAGGATGTCTGTGTGTACTGAGACGTACTGAAAGAATGTCCGTGTGTACGGATACGTAAAGAAGGGATATCTGTGTGTATTGATACATACTGAAAGGATGTCCGTGTGTACTGATACACACCGGAAAAATGTCCGAGTGTACTGATACATACTAAAATTGACACATGTGTTTACTGAAACGTTCTGCAAGGATATCCAAGTGTACTTGTTACATCCCCGATCCTAGATAAGGATCTTTGGGACGGCCATGGTCCAAGGAAATCTACCAGCCGGTCTTAGGAACTTAAGGCAAGCGTTCCATTGCCAATGTGAAAGGTTAAGTATGGCAAACTTAACCAAACAGAAGAGTGGGAGAAGATAGAATAGCTAAAACGAGTTAGACGGTAGCTGGACGAAGCGAACGGGTAGCTCGGCCAGCCCAACGAAGCTAGGTCCAGTGTACTCCAGCTCGGCCAGTACTAGGTCAGCTCCACTAGCTGGACTACTAGCTCACTCAGCTGGGTCAGCTGGGAGGAGCCAGCTCATCTCAGCTAGACGGATTGTTCGGGTTATGGGCAGTTGGTCCGGGTCTGGGCCGGTGGTGGACCGTTTGGTCCGGCCATGTGGTCCATGGTTCATTGGGACTTTGAGCTGGTCCGTTGGCATTGTCCAGAAGGCATGGGCTCGTGATTGGGCTCTTGTCGGACCCAAGAAAGGCCAGTAGGAGGCGCAGGGGTGCCTTTGGCCAAAAGGGTGCAACCTAGCGACCAAGTCACGCCCGTTCGTTCCAATTCATGCATGTTCGTGGGGCAAGACTTACCCTTTCGTTTTCTATAAATAGAAGGGCTCTCCTTTCGATTTCATTCATCAGTTCCAGAGTAAAAATACTCAGAGAAATCGTGAGAGAGAGAAAGAAAGAGAGAGAGTTTCCAGCCAAGAGAAAGGTCGATTGTGGTGGTGGGATTATTCCGGCGACTCTGATCATTTGGGAACTAACTCCTATCAGTCATGGAGAGACACGACAAGGAGAAGAATGTGGAGAACCCAGACGTGGTTGTGATGGACCATGGTTCCATCAGTCCTCGCGGATGGTCCATGCGATCATAAGTTCCATCTGGTTTCTCCTTATCTGTTTCTATTCGTTTCTCTTCTTCTCTTTCTGGTTAAACATGAAGGGTTGTGATGGTTGAGTCCAAGGGTCACGTCCCTACACTTAAACTGATCATACTCCAACCGCAACCTAGATCTGAAGGTGGTGAGACAAATGTTGACATTTCTATAAATGATATTTCAAAAAATGAAAAAGATGAACCTAGAAGGAGTAAAAGAACTCGAAAGGAAAAATCTTTTGGTGAAGATTTCTTAATGGCATTTTTAGTAGAAAATGATCCAAAGACTTTGGCAGAAGCCATGGCTTCACCAGATGCTCCATTTTGGAATGAAGCTGTCAGATGTGAATTCGACTCTATCATGCAAAATTATACATGGTATATAACGGATTTACCACCTGGCTGCAAAGCATTAGGGAATAGATGGATAATGAAACGAAAACTAAACCCTGATGGAACACCTGGTTTATACAAAGCTAGGCTTGTAGTTCAAGGATTCCGACAAAAAGAAGGCCTTGACTATTTTGACACATATTCTCCAGTAACGAGAATAACCTCAATAAGGCTGATGATAGCAATCGCAGCCCTAAGAAACCTAGAAATCCATCAAATGGATGTAAAAACCGCCTTTCTAAATGGTGATTTAGAAGAGGAAATTTGCATGAAACAACCTGAGGGTTTTGTTATTCCTGGACAGGGAAAACAAAGTATGTCGACTTGTAAAGTCACTTTATGGGCTTAAACAAGCTCCTAAACAATGGCATGAAAAATTTGACAATGTAATGATGTAAAATAATTTTAAAATCAACGAATGTGATAAATGCATATACTACAAAACTACCAAAAATGCGTATGTTTTGTTATGTCTATATGTAGATGATATGCTCATTATTGGAAGCAATAAAGATATTATCAATCACACAAAAAACATGTTCAAAGGCAAATTTGAGATGAAAGATATGGGATTAACAGATGTTATTCTCGGGGTTAAAGTCACAAGAAATTCAAATGGAATTATCTTAACCAAATCTCATTATGCTCAAACAATATTAGATAGATTTAAAAACTACTCTAATAGTTCGGCAAAAACTCCGTTAGATCCCCAAATGCACTTGACAAAGAATTCAGGTGAAGCGGTTTCACAAAACGAGTATGCACGAGTGATTGGAAGTCTCATGTACTTGACCAATTGTACTAGACCAGATCTAGCTCATGCAGTAAACGTACTTAGTCGATATACAAGTAATCCAGGTCATACACACTGGAAAGGTATAACGAGAGTACTCAATTACTTGCGCTACACCAAAAATTTTGGGCTTCACTATGGTAAAGAACCAGCAGTTTTAGAAGGATACAGTGACGCCAACTGGATATCAGATTCTAAGAACTCAAAGTCCACAAGTGGATACGTCTTTACACTAGGAGGAGCAGCAATATCATGGAAATCTACCAAACAAACAGTGTTAGCCAGATCCACCATGGAATCTGAGTTTATAGCCTTAGACAAAGCAGCAGAAGAAGCTGAATGGCTTCGAAATTTTTTGGAAGATATTCCCATGTGGGAGAAACATGTACCAGCTATAAGAATACATTGTGATAGTCAATCAGCTATAGCTTGGGCTCAGAATAATCTCTACAATGGCAAATCTCGTCACATCAGAAGATGACATAAGACCATTAGACAACTTATCTCAAATGGTGTAATCACAATAGATTATATTAAATCGGCTGACAACCTAGCGGATCCATTTACTAAAGGTTTGCCACGAGATATTGTCGCTAAATCATCAAAAGGAATGGGTTTAAAGCCTATAACGAATGAGGATGCTTGATTGCAACCCTACCTATCATGACTGGAGATCCCAAGATGTAGGTTCAAAGGGAAAACAAAATCAAACATAATCTAATAAAAGCACTATGAGACAAAATAGTCTCTTTCCAACTACTAAGATGATAAAAGTGCTAATGAGAGAAGGATAAGCATAAGCTTTTAATGATTCCATAGCTTCTAAAGCGGAGTATTACTCAATACTTTTCATGGTCAATCACCTAATGAGTGTGAAATGAGGCCGTTTCTAGGAGAATAAATGCAAGGCTATATTCTCTAAGTTCACTCATGAAAACCAGGAATAGTTCATGGCCACAATGAACACAATAGAGAACTAAGTTCTACGAGAAAATGAAGCTGCGTTATGCATGTTGTCTCGGTCTACATAAAACACCGGTTGGTTCAAGACATCATGTTCACCTTCTGGTAAAGTAAACCCGACAGATATTAACTATGAGTGGTTCAAAGCTTAAAAATGCCACCAACTCAAACACAGTGAATTTTTCGCAAACACTCTCGATAAGTCTGTCTAGTCTAGTTAAGATTAGAATAAGTATAATATTTAGAGTCTATCGAGTCTGCATTTAGTCTGCATATGTTTAGAGTCATTTCTATTCATGTGGGGGATTGTTGGATATAATTTAAAAGCCCATTGGCTTTAATATAATGTTAACATAAATGACTAATGGGCCAATTGTTTGAGGCCTGTTATGCATCAATGAAAAGAAGAAGTAAAGTCCCACATCGGGGAACTAGAGAGGAGATGAGCACTTTATATATGATCTCTTGCTATGAGATGTTATACGGCTCAGGGGAAGAGAGGAGGCCCCCCACGCGTGCGCCGCCGCCGCCGTCCGGCCGGCCGGCTCGGCGTGGGCGTGGGCGTGGGCTTGGGCTTGGGCTTGGGCTTGGGCTTGGGCTTGGGTAGAGGGCCTCTGGCCCGATAAAGAAGTATTCTTTTTGGACCAAGTTAAGCTCAACGTTTTGCCATTTTATACCAAAAAACAACATGCGTTTTGTTTTAAAACGACAAGTAGTTTTAAAAACAAAATAAAAAACGGCATGCATTTTATCCTCTCGAGATATTTAAACGAGATAAGATAGAGTCTTGGGGAGGAAGTTTTCGAAACTCAACTTCCCGAGATCTCTGCGAGATTATCGCCCACGTGCAACAGTTGTTGCGGGAAGTGGCTTCTCGCTTTCTCTTTAAATAAACCCGACTCGTCTCCTTCATTCTTTAAGTTTTTCACAACGAAAACCAGCAATCGTAATCTCAAAGCGTAAGTCTAGAGAGTGTTCGTAGATTATTAGTTCGTTAGGGACGTTCACGGGTGCAGCGTGAATCGTCTATCATGGTTGTATCCTGGGACTCTAATTCGTACATGTCCGTCTCACTACGTAGCGAATATTAAGAGTTAAGGAAAGAGATCCGTCTCGACTCCATGTTTATTTCTTGAAAACGTTTTTCTACTCGGTTTTCATTTCGTCTTTTCGAATCGTATATTTCCTTAACATCGCTTTATTTTAATCGTTTATGTCAATTCGATTTTCCGGCTTCTACATCTTAACCGCATCCAGCTCATTAAGAGAAGAATATTTCTTATTCCTAACTCTTAAGACGAACTGCATCCAGCAAAATTAATTTTGTACACGTTTCCTCCCCCATAAGGTGCTCATTCATGCTCGTGTGTCACTTATCTGAAAGCTTTGTTTCTTGTCTTTCTTTAAACCAGATGATTAGAGGGTTATTCTAACTTTGTTCTAACTGTTCTAAAGACATCATTGTCGTATTTCTGATGTGTCATACTTGTGTCAGAGGGTTGAGTTTCCTACACAGAGCAATCAGTTCTCGTTTTCTCTGGCTAACCGCCGTTGGGACATGCTGGAAAATGGAATCCATCATCAGCTGTTTTCTTTTGACAAGGTATCTGCTGTTTTCTTTTGATAAGTCTATTTTAGTCATTTTTATTTTTATAATCTATGTTTGTGATAAACACTTTTTTAGGTCTATCCTAGAGAATTTCTCTTATATTTTTATATAAACTAGGGGTAACCCGCGATTCGCACGGGATATATGTATATTTTGTTAGACATTTCTTATTTAGAAATATTATGTCATACATTATATACGAATTCTTATTTTTGTAACTGTTCCTTTGTTTATCATTTCTTTTGATTTAAAATGTTTAATGTTATGATATTCAATATTTACTTAGTTGCGTTTATTTATTTATTTTAAATCGTTTGTCGAAATGGTTTTAATGAAGATATATTCCTTTTTGTAGTATAGATCTTTTGATATGTTTATTTTATTTTAGGGCATTTATTTTTATTTGTACTATATTTTCATTTTCAGATTGTTTTTATTATAAATTTTTTATACTGTGCAAATACATATTTTTATTTTCATATCTGAGATTGGTTTGAAGTTTTTTTGGAATTTATGTTGTAACTTATTTAAAAATATACACTTTTGCGATACAATAACTTTAGTCTCGTGATCATATCATAAAAACTACTTTTTCGTTTTTGTTTTAAATTTAATTAATTTGTTATATTTTATTTTATTATATTTATTATTTATTTTGATTAAGTGTAAATTAATTGTTGTATTTTCTGTATCTTATTAGTTTCTTTAACTTAAGTTTCATGAATTAAAAGAGAAAAAAAAAACTCTTTTAATTTTGGTTGCCTTTATTTTGATAAAATTTAAGAGATAATACATTAATGTATTCTCTTTAATTTAATTCTTATCATATTTTATAAATATTTTTGCTTAATTCTATTGTTATATTAGGAATTTCACTAAATTGTAACTATCCAATTTTTACATATTCTATAGTTTATTTTTATTTAAAAAAATATTTAATTTTTATTAAAATTTTAATCATGGTTTTCTATCAAATTTCAATTCATCTAAGTTTAAATTTTATGAAAAAAGAAAAACTTCAGATTCATTAATGTTTCGGTGGCTTAAATTTGATGAATTCAAAAATTAATATCCCAAATAGATTGTTCTTATTTTCTTATGAAAATTTTCTTTTAAAGCTTTAAGTTAGTATATTTTAAAATTATATAATGTATATTTATTATATTATTATTTTTGACTAAATTTTCACCAAGTTAAAATAACAGCATAATATATGAATAAAAAAAATTCTTGAAATTCTAAATCTCTAAAAGCCTAATTAATTCCTTAAGAGTTTAGGATTCTTATCTAGTTCTCCATAATAAAATAATTAACTCAAAGCCCGATTAGAGCTGCCTAGAAAAAATACAAAGGTGAAAAAGAGTACAAACATTTTGTAAGAACACCGTTTTCGGTTACAGGTAACTTGCAACAGAGAGAACCTTGGGAAAAAAATATGGTCACATGGTTAGAAATTTCAACCGTAAATAAAAATAAAATCTAATTAAGTTTGACTCATCTATAACTTATGGGTTTATGTTATTTGCAACTACAGCTAACATTATAAATATAAAGATGTAAAAAACTAACATTCTAAAATCCACATATCTGTTTATAAGAATAGCAAAATCATCTATAATATTAATTCTAAATAGTAAAAGATCTAGTTAGAAAACTCCCCACAATAGATTCTTAAACATTTGATAATGTATTATCTTTTTCATCTGAAGTTGATTCAAATTAGATCTTGTAATTTCTTTCTCCTAATAGTATGTATATACATGATTTATGTCCACAAAGGTTGAGTCAATATCTTATTCAATAAATAAAATCTGATTCACTTCGGTCTGAAAATTTGCAGGGATCTCAAATTCGGTGGTTGAAACGGCTTCTTCTTGTTCCTGCTGAGTGCCCATCACAAATCAAACAAAAACATTACATCGTATATGTAACGACCCTAATCCAAGCTTATATTTCTAAAACCGGTTTGGTCTAATTTAATTAATAACCATATTGGACCAAGATGATCGTTTCCCTCTTCTTTATTAAACGCAGCCGTTTATTTATGCATGGATATATATATACTCTTCCTCGTAACCTAACGAAAAAAAGGAGAAAAGAGCAGCCGCCATGAACATCTTGCGATCACCTCTTGTTTGATCTCTCCCAAGCCCTCTTTCCTTATCTTCTTCTCTCTCTTGTTTCGTTCTCCTTTTGTTCGTCATGATTCTATGGAGCGTTGACGTCGTGTTCATCTTGGACCACCATCGGCACTGCCACACCATCACTCATCTTCGCCTCATCCACCACCGGAGAACCTTGCCACCACCACCAAAGATCAGACTCATCATTGATGGTGTCACGTACAAGATCTGAGTAATGGAGAACGTGAACGTAGCCGGAGCCACCGCATCAACCCACCACCTGCGCCGATTCACCAATACCACCTCTGCGAGCGGTGAGCATGCGGAGACGCAGCTCGTGCCGTTGGAGCTCGAGATCCACCATCGCGTTTCCAAGCAGTGAAGGTTGAGTGCATCTTTTATTTGTTTCTTGGAAAGCAAGCAAAATCCTAATTGATGAACCTAGGAGCTAATCTTTTTTTATCTATTCTTTTCCTTTTGTTGCATGTGATCGTGATTTGGTATGTGTGGCATCACGCCACTACTTTCATGGTCAGTCGCTTTTGATCACATTTTTGGTCACGTGACCATGTTCTTTGTACTCGCGATCATGGTTTAGTTCCATTTACCTCATGCTAATTATGGTTCAACTTCAAACCAATGACAAAGGTGAGGGTCTATTCCGTAAATCCCGAACCAGTAATAGAATTCTTTCTATTGCCGTTTAGTTTCGAAACATGTTCTGTCTGTTTGGAATTGAGTCTTGCGTGATAGTTAGTTCATTCATTGTAAACCGGAACTAGGGGTCTAGAGGATTCAATTATTGATATGATTGGGTGATGTTAAGTGACGGTACATATATATATATATATATATATATATATGTATATACATAGATATGAGTAGGGACTATGTGATGAGGGCGGGGGTTCGGAGACATCCGGGCTATCGACGCATATTTGAGGGCGGGGGTTCGGAGACATCCGGGCTATCGACGCATATTGAGGGCGGGGGCTCAAAGACGTTTGGGCTATCGACGCATATTGAGGGCGGGGGCTCAAAGACGTTTGGGCTATCGACGCATATTTGTTTGGAGCGCCATGCAGAGACGTTTGCATTCGACGCATAGAGGTTACGAGCGGGGGTCTAGAGATGTCTGGGCTATCGACGCATATTATGAATAATAATATCCGTAGAGGAGAATGCGGGGCGTATGGATTAGCTATGTGCTATCATCGCATTGATTGTTTGTGTGATGCTCTAGGCATCGTGTTTGTTCGTGTTAGAACTAAACTCCCATAGTCGGAGTTCTATTTTCTGAGTCAGTGATTTGCGTGTCTAGCATCTCATACCTCACTGAGTGATTCCCCTGTTACTCACCCCTCTTTCCTCCCCCTTTTCAGGTGAGACTGACGATCAGGAGTGATCTTTCCGGGATGGTGCTTTTGGACTGTTTTCTTCGTTTTATTTTCAGACCTACTTTATGATATTATCGACATTTATTCGGGTTTTATTTTATTATCTGGAGTTATGGTGTTTGGAGATTATTTATGAGTATTAAGGATGGAGTTATAGAGATTATTATTAATTATTATTTATATTACTATTTATGAAATGCGGGTTTCACAGTATAATTCATGTATATACACTTAATTGAAACGTTTAGATAGTGAAGACATATAGCAGAGTTTATTGAAGCATCACAACAGCCACACTACCACAACTACTTCGGTTTAAAGGCCACAATCTGTCATTCATGCCTTACTATATATATCTAATAGAGGCATTTCTAAAGAACAACATCATCAGCCTAAACTCAAAGAGTTCTTCGAAATGGTTGAACCTCTCGTTGACCGCATTCTGCATCGATCATGAACTCTTAAGACGCATACCAGGTGAAGTTGTGCTTGGTGGTTGGCGTTTGGGAGATTCTGGTAAGAGCAGCAGCTTGTGTTCTATCTGGGGTTACTTGGGTCTTCTTAGGCCCGGTTCTGGTTCAGAGAGGCTGAAGAGACAAATTGTTGAGTTAGTGTCTAATGATTGGATCAGATCAGACAAATGCATATACTAATAATCATCGTGAGTCATGATTCATGACCATACGTCCAGTAGAGTACATAGTTGGCAACAAACATGATAACAAAAGTCCTTAACGCTTAACATCTAGCACTTTTTGTTGTGTGACATCTAATGTGGAAAATGGCAAGACACAGTTCAATTGGTTTTTTTAGGGTAATATTAACTGCATAAATTATGGGATTTATCAAATTAATTCCAAACTGTATCTTAAGCAGAATGTAATCAAAAGAATGGAGCTATGGATGTAGATGCACCTCAACTTTGAATTGACCATCCTTAGTTATATCCAATGAAGAAGTTGAGAAATTATTACTTGAATGTGAGGCATCACCAGAAACATCAGCCAGAGAGGACATGGTTTCTCAACCCTATAGTGATTGTTTCAATATTCGCTTTCTTCTTACTCTTTCTCCCTTATAACCGACCAGTTTTGTTAAACAGATTTGGGTCGTTCTCCTTCGTCGAGTCCAAGATCAAACATAAACCCAAACCCATCTCTTACCTCCCTACTGGCGATTCGCTCACTTGATTTACGGATCAGCCGGTGACGGGAATCTCTCCACCTCTCCACCGCGTTTGATGGCTTCCTGGGAATCTGAGCAATCTTACCTCCACGGTTGAAGAACATCGGCGTGACTTCAAATCAGAAAAAGGATTGATGAATTAGCCATTTTAGAGACTAAGTTTTTTTTATTATTGTTTTCGCAATTCAGATGATGATATTCAAAGAAAAAAGGCTTACCTTTTATAGGAGTAGAGACACCGCCTTGTAGAGTAATAAGGTGAATTCAATGGCAGATCGTGTCGGAGAGGGGAAATGGAGTTAAAAAGCATGATAAAGGCGATGAATCGAAAAACGTTTCCATTAATCTGAAGAGAAGACAAAACGTCAGATCAAAGATTCACAAAGTGATTCTTCACGTTGATTGAAGATATCAAAACTCCATAGATGTATCAGAGACAGAAGAAAAAGACTCTTTGTTTCATTGGGGAAGAAGAACACGAAAACCTAAAAAAACTTGCAGCTAGTGTGGTTGTCTTTTGGGCCGAATCACGGAGTAAACATAAAGTCCACTAAATTATAAGCCAACACATAATGAAACGTAGAGTTTTATTATCAAACACACGTGTCGCAACCAGAATAAACTATTTGATGACGTGTCTCTCTAAGAAGAGAGACAAAGTCTTCTTTATAATAATAGATTATATATGATTACAAATGTTTTAATAATAGGAACCCACTACGAACATAGTATATGGCGACGGTTATTAAATATGTTCACCTAGACATTATTTGTAAAGTGATTTCACACATGTCATCTCCACAATCAATTTCACCAAAGAAAATATGACATGGCATACTAGAATTGATGACATGGCTTATGGTTAAATGTGACATAGACAAGTACATTTAATGTTGATTTAAGTTTTTGGTAACTTTTGAAAATAAGGTAATAACTCATTAATCATCATCAAATAAATTTATTCAAATATATCATTAAAAATATAAGAATAGAAATATAAAATAATTTACAAATTTTGAAATATTAATTAAGTATATTTTTATAATCATACAATTTTCATTATTAAACAAGTTTTCAAAATTTGATACAATTTATTTTCAAATTTTTATCGTAATATCATTTTGTTTCTTTTTGATATCTACAAATTTTAGAAATTTTGTTTATTTTTATATCTTAATAATTCTAAAAAGTATATCAGTTTTGTTTTATTTAATATTTTCTAAATTAATATAATTTAACTAAATTAAAACTTATATTGAAATATTGTTGTAAAATAATAAATCTAAAATATTAACAAAATAAATATAATTTAAATTTAAAATTTTATCGGTGCACATAGTGCAGGAAAACACCTAGTAAATATATAAATAGATAAAAGATTTCTAACAAAGTAACTAAAACAAAATTATTACAATCTACACTTTCCAATAATACATAGTTGACTTGTTTGAGTTTAGTCGGGTTAACAATTCATTTATTATATTAAATAATATGTAAACAATTAATTTAATAAAAATCACTAATATATGTTGCATATCGAGTATTCTTTGATATGGCAGAGTAATTTTTATGTTTAGTGAAAACTATCAACATAAAATATATATAACTAAAAAATTGAAGTTCAACAAAACTAATCCAAAAATTTTGATAAATGGAAGTATTTTAAATAAGTTATGTGTTACCTAACTTTTTTAAGATTTGCACCAACTTAAATATATAGTCCTGATTTTTTGAATTGATAATACTGTAATATTTATTGTTAATAAAATATAAAGTTTAATATGATTTCACAGAGACTTAAGAAGTGTCAAACAAAAATAATATATTTTGTTAACAATAAAGCATATGCTAAATAGTCTGCATTTTATTGATGAAGCTTATTTAGTATTATTTATAAAGGTAAATTTTCAGATATCTATTCGGTTTTGGCTCAAATCTATTGGTTTTTAAGTTTCTTAAATTTTGGTTTAGGTTCAGTCGGGATATTTGTGATTCATATATTTAAAATTAGTAAATAAGGTTAGGCTGGTTTTTTTATGGAATATTCTTCCAAACATACAAATATATCTAACATAATAACTAAAATAAATTATATACATAGTACAAACCTTAAATTATGTATAAATATTAAAATATATAAAGTCATGTATAAAATTATAATTTTATTCAGTAAATTTTTGTAAAAAAATAATCCGCGCTTGGAAATTAGTCAAATATAGTTTTAGATTACATGAAATGCTGACAAAAATAACACATTATCTACTTCATTTTTAGGGAAAATTGCCAAAAATGACTCAAAACTTGATTTGAAATGCAAAAGTAAACCAAACTTGAATCAAATGCAAAAGTAACCTAAAAGGCTATTAAATTACAACCAGCCCCTTGTGAACAAAAAAAATGGAATTTTTTTTACGTTTCTAACCCCCGAAAGTCTTCTGTCTAGAGTAAGTCGTCTAGACGACTTACTAGTAAGTCGTCTAGTATAGTACTTCTTAAAAATAATTTAAAAATTTTGTAAAAAATATTTTGATAAGTGAAAAATTGAAATCATGTAATTAACGTATGTTTAAAGAAATATACATTTAGATATAACAAAATGTTAATTGTTTTCAACATAGATGAGTGAAAGTAGTGAGTCATGATATTCTTTGGTTTAGGTTTTGCCAACATATGTTGTAGTATTGTATGTGTTCTTAGGGTTAGATTTTGGAAACATAAATGTTTTTTTGAAAAATTTAAAATTGACCTAAGTGTATTTATTTCTGTGTATAGTAAACACTATTTAAGTATAATTTGATTTTTATAACGTGGTTAGTTAGTTAATTTAGTCAATTTAGTTTAGGGTTTAGGGTTTAGGGTCTGGGCCGACTTACTAGTAAGTCGTCTGGTGAATATATACGGTAGACGACTTACTAGTAAGTCGTCTGATGCACGTTCAAACCGGACCAAACCTTTAGTTTTACCATTTTACCAATGTGCTTTTAAACATAACCGGATTTTTTACCGGGCATATATAAGATTTTTTTTTTTGGTTTACTGTTTCGCGAAATTTAGAAACTGTAATGTCATTTCTCTCAAAGAGGCGATTTCGAAGGCGATTTCCGACGATTCTCTGTAATCCATCATTCTCACAACCGTTTCTCACCGCCGTTATCACCGTCATTCTCACCACCTTTCTCACCGCCGCTTCCTCTATTTCAAACCCTGGCGGCGTTTGTCTGTAAACCCTAGCGGCGTTTGTCTAAAAACCCTAGCGGCGTTTGTCAGTAAACCCTAGCGGCGTATCTGTCAGAGGCGTGTCTGTAAACCCTAGCGAGGTAAGTTAAAACATTGTCTCTTAAGTCCACCGTTCTCACCGCATTTCTTTTTGGCTGTCTATTTTGGCAGATTTATAACCGCTGTGTCGAAGGCGACTATGGCTTCTCCGAATTTTCAGGTATGCTCTAAAAATGTCTAGTGGAAATCTTGGAAGACTTATAATTAAGTCGTCTAGAAAGTCTTCCAGACGACTTAATTACAAGTCTTCAGCTGGAAGACTTTCCAGACGACTTAATTATAAGTCGTCTGGAAAGTCTTCCAGACTTATAATTAAAATGTTATACTGGATGGTTGTGTGTTTGAGATGGTTGTCTTTCATTGTTTTGCAGACAAAAAAAATGGATATTCCAAAACTCCCCCGAAGGTTACATACATTAGGGGAAGAGCCCCCCGCAATGAAAGCTATTTCGTATCACACGGATTGTTCGAAGTTGCATGCTGCTTTAAAGAAAGCTTTTCATGGTGGCGAATATGAAGAGCTAAAGGAGTCAAAGTTGGGAGTTTTCATCAAGTTTAAAGATCTCGGATTTGCTTGGGCTTCAAGGCTGGTGCACTACATGCTTGGGTTCCAGCTGGACATAAAGAAGAAGTACGAGCTGTGGAGTCTAGTTGGTCCAGAACCTGTGAGGTTTTCACTGTTAGAGTTTGAAAACCTCACTGGTCTAAACTGCGAGTACATAGAGGACCTTGAGAGACCGAAGTGTGCTGTTACAAAGGAGATGGCTTCTTTCTGGGGGATGTTGGGAGTTCATCTCGAATCTGGGCCAACTACTGAGCAGATAATAGCAGCACTTGAGAGATGCGAAGGGTGGTCTCGGGAGGATCGCAAGCGTCTCGGGTACCTTGCCATCTTCACTGGATATATTGAAGGGAGAAAGTATTCAACCGCCACAAGGGTTAGTCTAGCAAGGCTAGTGATGGATTTAGAGCGGTTTGAGAATTATCCATGGGGGAGAGTCGCGTTCAAGGTGCTGATGGACTCTTTGAAGGGCAAAGATATTTCGGGCTGTTACACTGTTGATGGGTTTATACAAGCTCTCCAGGTCTGGGTGTACACAGCTCTGCCGGAATTGGGTGCTAATTATGGTAATCCCATACCAAACAGACCATCTCCACCTATACTGGCTTACATGGGTGGCAAAGGACTCAGTGCTTTAAAGATGCTATCTGCAGACAGGTATTTACTTCAATCCTTTACTACCATAATTAAGTCGTCTGGAAAGACTTTTCTTTCCATCTTTCTTAACAGAAGACTCATATCTTATATTTACTGCAGACTACGGTGAGGAATTTTGTTGAGAAGGACTATGGTGAAATGTTTCCAAAATGGGACTCCGACGTTGAGGACCTTCCCGCGGAGAACATAATTAAAGTTATGTTTAATCAGAGACCGTGGAAGTGGACCATGGATTGCTGGGAAGTCACCGGTACTTGGGTCAATACAAAGCCGGTGGTTGTGAGTCCATCGAAGAAAGCCATAGTTTTGGTAGAGGAAGAGAGTCCAAGACCTATGAAGAAAGCTCGTAAAGAGGCTAAAAAAGGGGCACCTGCAGAGGCTAAAAAAGGGGCACCTGCAGCAGAGGCTAGTGAGAGTGTAGGGAAGTTTGCAGAGGCTAGTGAAGAGGTTCGCACAGAGGCTCGTTCAGAGGTTACTACGACTGTGCTTGGGATGACCAAAGAGGACCTTGAAAGAAATTTCAAGGACATATTTGATGCCATGAGGGAAGGGTTTGGGACGTGCCTTAGGGAGATCAAGCATCTGTCAGAAAGGGTGGAAGCAGTGGAGAAGAAGGTTGGTCTCACCAAACAAGGGAAAGAGACATCTTCTCAACACACTACCTCTCAAAAGACATCCTCGCACGAACACGGGGTTAGTAAAGAAGCCTCCTCTCCTGGGGTTAGTGAAAGTGTTAATGGGGAGAAGGATGAAACACCTCTGGATGAGAGTGTTAAAGGGGAGAAGGATGAAACACCTCTGGCTGAGAGTGTTAAAGTGGAGAGGGATGAAACAGCTCTGGATGAGAGTGTTAAAGGGGAGAAGGGTAAGAGTGTTATCCATGAAGATGAGTCCGCCTCTGGGAGCCTTGTTCTATTGTCCACAAAAACATCTTCCACTCCAGCAGAGAAACAGCAGCAGGTTGCTAGATATGAGTCAAAGAGGGATGCTGCTTTGGCACTTGTCCGTGTCAAGACTGAGCGAAAAAGGAAACTTGCTCCCTCACAGCAATCTCCTTATACTGCAGACAAGAAAATCCCAAACAAGAAAAAGCAATCTAAAGGCTATAATCCCTTTACACCTATTGACAAGAAAAAGTTGAAGGAGCTCGCCGATTGGTTGAAAACTGATCCGTAAGTGATTGCTTTTGGCATAATAGCTCGCTTTAGTCTACAAAAACTGATTGCTTTTCAACATTTTGTGTTTGCAGTCATTATTTCACACCTCTCAAAAAGAAACCACGTACAAGTCCAACTCGGTGGTATCACGTCCTCCGGACCTCATTATCTTGGCTGGAGGATTGTGTAAGTCGTCTAACTAAACTGATTACTAGATGAAAACTGATTATGTTAAGTCGACTTTCTAGATGACTTAACATAATTCGTCTGTGAAGAAGACTCTCTAGACGACCTATGGTAAGTCGTCTGTGAAGAAGACTCCCTAGACGACCTATGGTAAGTCGTCTACAAAGTCTTCTTCGTAGAAGACTTACCAGACGACTTATGGTAAGTCGTCTGCTATCTGCTGACTTGTACTATTTTATCTTCTGACTTATATTATTTTATATGCAGCATATCGATGCTTGGATTAATGTTTTGAGGAAGAGGCACCAGGAGACGCCACAACATTTCAGGAGCGAGAGAATTTGCTTCCTTTATCATCTTTTTTCTCAACAATGGAGATTCAACTACAAGGATTTTCAGGACACGAAGCCCGATGTCTA
The DNA here is from genome assembly GCA_905132765.1 of Moricandia arvensis. Classification (NCBI taxonomy): domain Eukaryota; kingdom Viridiplantae; phylum Streptophyta; class Magnoliopsida; order Brassicales; family Brassicaceae; genus Moricandia; species Moricandia arvensis. The sequence continues at coordinate 28,257 of CAJHQP010001402.1, read as the reverse complement.
CGGTTTAGGAAGAAGACTCCCTGGTGGGGCGTGGAATTATTATGCAGGCAAGTTACCATCATTTTGCCAGACGGACAAGGTTTGGGGGACGAATATTGATGATATCTATGCGCCAGTGAACTACAACGACAGTCATTGGATTGCTATGTGGATATCGATCCCTAAGAGACACATTGTCTTCTGGGACAGCATTTGTTCACATATCTCCGCTGAAGAACTGGATGTGGTAATGGAGCCTTTTCTCCACATGCTCCCTTATCTGTTTTTTGAGTGCGCTACCATTGAACAATGTGACTAGTTATCACTGGAGCCATTCACATATGAGAGAGCAACCGATATCCCTCAGGCCAGAGCTGGTGATTGTGGCGTGTACACTCTGAGGTACATTGAATGTCATGCTCTTGGGATGCCATTTAACCAAAAAGACTTTGCTAAGTCCAACGCGAAGTCTATGAGGTATAAGATGGCGGTGGATATATTTAGTGAGCTTCCTGACCAGCATGTGAAAGAAAACAAGGACCTTGCTGAAAACCTTGGAACATATGATTAGGATTTGTGTACTTGAACTTGATTTGTATTGATTTGTATGATAGATTAGGATTTGTAGTGTACTTGTAATGTACTTGAACTTGTATTTTTTAATGTAGTTAGACGACCTAACAAAATACATAGACTAAACACAAATTCTTAATACATACACAATTAGACGACTTAACATTATACTCGACGACCTAACATTATATTGGACGACCTAACAGAATACATAGACTAAACACAAATTCTTAATACATACACAATTAGACGACTTAACATTATACTGGACGACCTAACAGAATATTGGACGACCTAACAGAATACATTAGACGACTTACTTGAAGGTCGTCTGGAGGACTAAACATTAGACGACTAACTTTAAGGTCTCTTGACGACTTACTTGAAAGTCCTCTGGAGGAATAAACTCTGGACGACTTACTTGAAGGTCGTCCGGATGACCTTCAAGTTAGTCGTCTAGTGTTTCCTTACAATGTGGTTTCGTATGACCAGTTTCCTTGCACTTTAAGCATCTATAAACCCTGTGTTGTTTCCTGGGTTTGCGTCCTCTCATCCTGGATAGCTCCAACCAAGATTGCCTTCTTGATTTCTTCTGTCTTCTCGGACCACGTTTTACCTCCGGAGGAAAGCATATGCGTTCCTCAACTTGTTGTCCAGCACAAGGATATATATTCTCCGAGTATCCTCCAAACAAATAACCCTTTGAGTACACTGGACTTACAAGTGTGGAGATATGCAAACCAACATGTGTTCCAGCAGCTATAGCATGAGAGCAAGGTATTTTCTCCACTGCATAAACACCACAATCACACTTTCCATGTTCCAAATCAACCACACAGTCCATTTTGCCACCTTTCACAAAGAATCGCCATCCATCAATTGGTTGGACCCTCATCGTATCCGCTATTTCCGATCGAACAGCAAGCAAGTATTCAACACCACGACTATGGTGACTTGGGAGACTCAAAGCATCATCTCTCATTTTCCAAAACCACTTTTCTAGCTTCTCCCTTATGTACTCCAACAGGAACTGAATCGGAAATCCTCTAGCTCGCTTCAGTGCGGAATTAATAGATTTTGCGATGTTGCTTGTTTTTATGTTGTACCTGTCCCCCTGACAATAAACCCTTGACCATAGGTTGACATCGGCATTCTCCAAATACGTTGCAAGATCCGGGTTTGCACTCCGTATCTCAGCCATGTACCGGTCAAAATCTGAAACCGTATGGGCATAAGCAGCACCTTTCACCAAGTACAAGAGATGTTTCCCTTTATACTTTTTGACAATGTTATCTTGAAGGTGATAATAACAAATTCCTCGGGTTGCCCAAGGAAACACCTTATCACACACACTTTTAATGGCTGCATGCCGGTCGGAGACTATCACCAGAGGCTGCTCATCAGATACACAACTAGCCAATTTTGTGAAAAACCATTCCCAAGAAGGGTCATCTTCAGCATCTACGATCCCAAAAGCAAATGGAAATATCTGAAAATTCCCATCTTGTGCGGCTGCAACTAACATAGTACCTCCATACTTCCCACTTAGGTGAGTCCCATCCACCACAATTACCCTTCTCTGATACTTAAAACCTCTGATAGAAGCTCCAAATGAGAGAAATAGATACTTAAATCTATTGATAGAATCAAGTTCTATAGCCGTGATAGAACCGGGATTTGCTAAGGAGATTTGCTCGAGATATGATGGCAGACGCGAATACCCATCTTCTGCTGATCCTCTCACCAATGTTTGTGCATATAACAGTGCTCTGTATGAAGTGGTGTAATCAAGTGTCATGCCAAACATGTTCTTCACTGCATCAGTGATATGCTGCGGATTCAACCCATCAATAATTCCAACACGATCAATGAAAAGCCTACCAACATACTTCGGAGTACAGTGTCTCCGTTGAGCGATTCGGTCTCCCACTGAGCATGTATGTGTTTCCACATACTTTGTTACCCAAAACGTATTTGTTCCATGTTTCACACTCGCTCTGATCTTCCATCCACAACCACTAACCCGACATGTTGCCACAAGGAGAGTTTTCGTTGACTTGTATATTCTGAAGGAGAACTTACACCTAACTGCTGTCAACCGCAGCTCTGAAAGTAGTGCATCCTTGCTAACAAAACTCTGGTTGACGTCGATACTGTTACCATTCGATCTTTCTCCTTCAATAGCATATGTCTTTTCGAATTCTTCAAAACACATATCATCATCTTCTTCCAAATTCTCATCTTTAACTTTTCCATAAACACTGTAATCCTCACCATTCTCGTCCGCTTCAGCAACAATAGAGATATCAACATCCTTCTCCCCATCATCCTCCTCCCCATCATCCTCCTCCACATCATGATTTTCATCTTCAACCAAATCATTATCATCTTCAAAACATTCATCATCTTCATCGTCTTCTTCCCTTTCCTCTGAAACCGTTTCCACCTTGCTACGGCTTGATACACATAGCCGTACTCCATGCGTTTTGGTTATCTCGAGCAAGTTTCGAACTTGTCTATCACTTGTTACATGAATAGGAGGGGTGTCTGGAGCCTGCATCATTTCCGCTGGTAACAAGTAGGTTATCTCCACAGATTCTGTGCTCATGTCCAGGTTATAATCTTCTTGAACCATTGCAACAAGTTCAGCATGTGTCGAACTTTCACTCAACAAAAATAGTCTCGCTCCTTTGAAATTATCAACCATAAAATTCCAATAAAAATCTTTCAAAAAACCATTCCCCATACACTGCATGTAACTTACGCAACATCTGCAAAAATTCAAAATAAAACACATTAGTAAACATAGAGAAAATGAAAGTTTACTAAACATTGAAGCAGACGACTGACGGTTAAGTCGTCTGGAAGACATAGACGACTTACAAGTAAGTCGTCCAAATAGGTCATTTTTGCAATTGACTTTAAGATGAGACGACTTACTTATAAGTCGTCCAGATTTGTTTATTAAGAAAAAAATTCTAGACAACTTACCAGTAAGTCGTCCAGGATAAACGGGTTAGTTTTGCATTTGACCGAGTTGTGTCAGATATTTGACTTTTCCTGGACGACTTACAAGTAAGTCGGCTCTGGGAAATCAAAAATTTCAATATTTTGTTAAGGCTAGACGAAGTACATGTACGTCGTCTCAGGTTATTTTGCAATTCGAAAATAAAACTTAAATATTTAACTTTTTCCAGACGACTTAGTTGAAAGTCGTCTAGGTAGAGGACTTACTTGAAAGTCGTCCGAGATAAGCAAGGTTTGACCAGAATCTCGGAAAAAAATCTGGACGACATCGCTTATTCTGGACGACTTTAAAGAAGGTCGTCTGACTAGACGACTTCCAAGTAAGTCGTCTGGGAAAAGTTAAATATTTAAGTTTTATTTTCCAATTGCAAAAGTAACCTGAGAAGACTTACGGGTAAGTCGTCTAGCTTTAATAAAATATTTGAATTTTTGTTTTCCCAGAGACGACTTACTAGTAAGTCGTCTAGGAAAAGTCAAATATCTGCCACAATTCGGTCAAATGCAAAACTAACCCGTTTATCCTAGACGACTTACAAGTAAGTCGTCTATGATATTCTCTATATTTTTTTTTAACAAACAAAGCTGGAAGACTTTCAGTAAGTCGTCTGTTTGCTTAGAAGACTTACAAGTAAGTCTTCTACAGCCAGAGGACTTACGGGTAAGTCTTCGACGCGAACAAATCTACAGAAAAAAAAATTCAATTTCATACCTTTAACTAGTGAGATGACTTCCTAATCACACATAGTCTTCTCCAACCACCCAGAACTAGGGGTGGACGTTCGGGTACCCATTCGGGTTCGGTTTGGATCTATTCGGGTTTCGGGTTTTCGGGTTCACAAATTTTAGCCCCATTCGGATATTTCTAAATTTTGGTTCGGGTTCGGTTCGGATCTTTGCGGGTTCGGTTCGGGTTCGGATAACCCATTTAAATTATTTTTAAAATTTTAAAAATGATTATATACTTTAAATTTCTAAAAATCTATAAAAAAAAATAATATATTACAAATAATTGAATAACATAATTCAAAATACCTAAAATTAACATAGAAATTAGTTTGATTTGAATATTTGGATTGTGAATCAATAGTTTTTTAAAGTATTTTTGATGTTTTGAGTGTACTTTAGAAATTTTAGACATGTATGTTTGATTATTTACATATATTTACAAGTATTTTAAACAACTTCAAAGTATTTTATATATATTGAATGTTTTTTATATACATTAAATCTAAAAATAATTAATATATATAGGTATATAAATCTTTTTTGGATATATTTGGGTACCCGAAATACTTCGGTTCGGGTCGGGTTCGGTTTCGGTTCTTTAAATACCAAAATTTTGAACCCATTCGGATATTGAATCAATTTCGGTTCGGATTCGATACTACTTTTTCGGATCGGGTTCGGTTCGGTTCTTCGGATCCGGGTTTTTTGCCCAGCCCTACCCAGAACCTCAAAAGAAAGTAACCCACGAAGAATAGTATGCTTGAATGGCTCTACCAAACATAAAAAATTTAGAATCAAAAGCTTGAGTTTTTTGGATGAATATGGAGACAAAGTGAAAGAGATGTTGTTTTTAGTTCATAATAATTAAGAAAGAGATAGTGTCAATCATTATTAGGTGCATTAAGAGCTTCAAATTGGTTGTTCATGGTGGTTGGGGTATTGATGGCAATGGCAATCTTGTAAATACTTGAAGATGATGAGGTTGAAAGAGTAAAAGAGCAATTTTCCAAAAAAAACAAAAAAAAAATTTAATGGCATTTTCGTAAATAATGTGAACATATGGGGTGAATAAGACAAAAGAAAAGACAAAAAAAGGAGAGGTTAGTTTTGTGTTTGACTTTGAGTTTTGAGTCAATTTTGCAAAACTCCCTCATTTTTATGTTAGTTTAAATATATCTATTTTTTAAAAACAGGATCATGACCTATTGATAAATATTATGTACAACTATTTATTTTCATGTTTTACTCTTTAAAAATGAAACTTAATTCATTACTTTTTGTAACTGCATATAACATTCTGATTTTAAATTAAAAACGTGACTCCTTATTTTTTTGGGTAGTGGACAATTTAATAACGACATATTACGTCTAAAATCAACATTAAATATATTGAACTTTATTCCTGAAATTTGTAACATTTTGGACAATTCTCTCAAATAAACTTTTTTAAAGTTTTTATCACAAAAATAGATCTTAAAACTAAAATGACCAAAATAACACTTTTTATTTTGAAAATTTAAGTTTCTTTTTTAACTTTTTAAAATTTGAAATTCTATCCCAAAACTCCACTCCTCAAAAAGGTCTATGATTAGTTAACCCAATTGGTATAAATGTATATTTACTTATTTTTTATAAAACATTTAAGTTTATTTTAGTCATTTTTATTTTTGTAATCTATATTTGTGATAAAAACTTTTTAGGTCTATCCCAGAGAATTTCTCTTATATTTTTATATAAATTATATATGATTACAAATGTTTTAATAATAGGAACCCACTACGAACATAGTATATGGCGACAGTTATTAAATAAGTTCACATAGACATTATTTGTGAAGTGATTTCACACATGTCATCTCTACAATCAATTTCACCAAAGAAAATATGACATGGCATACTAGAATTGATGACATGGCTTATGGTTAAATGTGACATGGACAAGTACATTTAATGTTGATTTAAGTTTTTGGTAACTTTTGAAAATAAGGTAATAACTCATAAATCATCATCAAATAAATTTATTCAAATATATCATTAAAAATATAAGAATAGAAATATAAAATAATTTAAAAAATTTGAAATATTAATTAAGTATATTTTTATAATCATACAATTTTCATTATTAAACAAGTTTTCAAAATTTGATACAATTTATTTTCAAATTTTTATCGTAATATCATTTTGTTTCTTTTTGATATCTACAAATTTTAGAAATTTTGTTTATTTTTATATCTTAATAATTCTAAAAAGTATATCAGTTTTGTTTTATTTAATATTTTCTAAATTAATATAATTTAACTAAATTAAAATTATATTGAGATATTGTTGTAAAATAATAAATCTAAAATATTAACAAAATAAATATAATTTAAATTTAAAAAATTTTCGGTGCTTATAGTGCAGGAAAACACCTAGTAAATATATAAATAGATAAAAGATTTCTAACAAAGTAACTAAAACAAAATTATTACAATCTACATTTTTCAATAATACATAGTTGACTTGTTTGAGTTTAGTCGGGTTAACAATTCATTTATTATATTAAATAATATGTAAACAATTTATTTAATAAAAATCACTAATATATGTTGCATATCAAGTATTCTTTGATATGGCAGATTAATTTTTATGTTTAGTGAAAACTATCAACATAAAATGTATATAACTAAAAAATTGAAGTTCAACAAAACTAATCCAAAAATTTGATAAATGGAAGTATTTTAAATAAGTTACGTGTTACCTAACTTTTTTAAGATTTGCACCAACTTAAATATATAGTCCTAATTTTTTTGAATTGATAATATTGTAATATTTATTGTTAATAAAATATGAAGTTTAATATGATTTCATAGAGACTTAAGAAATGTCAAAAAAAATAATATATTTTGTTAACAATAAAGCATATGCTAAATAGTCTGCATTTTAGTGATGAAGCTTATTTAGTATTATTGATAAAGGTAAATTTTCAGATATCTATTCGGTTTTGGCTCAAATCTATTGGTTTTTAAGTTTCTTAAATTTTGGTTTAGGTTTAGTCGGGATATTTGTGATTCATATATTTAAAATTAGTAAATAACTTGGTTAGGCTGGTTTTTTATGGAATATTCTTCCAAACATACAAATATATCTAACAGAATAACTAAAATAAATTATATACATAGTACAAACCTTAAGTTATGTATAAATATTAAAATCTATAAAGTCATATATAAAATTATAATTTTATTAAGTAATTTTTGTAAAAAAATAATCCCGCGCTTGGAAATTAGTCAAATATAATTTTAGATTACATGAAATGCTGATAAAAATAACACATTATCTACTTCATTTTTATGTTAGTTTAAATATATCTATTTTTTTAAAACAGGATCATGACCTATTGATAAATATTATGTACAACTATTTATTTTCATGTTTTATTCTTTAAAAATGAAACATAATTCATTACTTTTTGTAACTGCATATAACATTCTGATTTTAAATTAAAAATGTGACTCCTTATTTATTTGGGTAGTGGACAATTTAATAACGACATATTACGTCTAAAATCAACATTAAATATATTGAACTTTATTCCTAAAATTTGTAACATTTTGGACAATTCTCTCAAATAAACTTTTTTAAAGTTTTTATCACAAAAATAGACCTTAAAACTAAAAGACCAAAATAACATTTTTTATTTTGAAAATTTTAAGTTTCTTTTTTGACTTTTTAAAATTTGAAATTCTATCCCAAAACCCCACTCCTCAAAAAGGTCTATGATTAGTTAACCCAATTGGTATAAATGTATATTTACTTATTTTTTATAAAACATTTAAGTCTATTTTAGTCATTTTTATTTTTATAATCTATATTTGTGATAAAAAAATTTTAGGTCTATCCTAGAGAATTTCTCTTATATTTTTATATAAATTTTATATGATTACAAATTTTTTAATAATAGGAACCCACTACGAACGTAGTATATGGCGACGGTTATTAAATATGTTCACCTTCTGTTCTTCAACAAAATTTGATTTTTTCTTTACTATTATTTGTTACCTAATAATATGGTCTATTATTTAAATTGTTAATAGTTATTTAAAACATTCAGAGAATCAAATATATTATTATAATCTCAAATTCCAATTTGAGTTTTCTAGCCCTTTATCCCAAAATATATGCACTCCTAAATTTTTTTCGAAGAAAAATATTTCAAAGATCTAAACCCCAGTCAGTAATTATAAATTTCAGTTTGAGTTCGTTTCATATCTTTGCGGGTTCGGTTCGGTTCAGATATTTGGATACCTGAAATATTTCACTTCGGAACGGTTTTAGTTCCAGTTCTCTAAATATCAAAATTTTGAACCCTTCAAATATTTAACTAATTTTGGTTTGATTTTGGTCGGACATGATTTTTAAATATAAAAATTATTTTTTTGACGAAGCAAAAAATATACCTGCCCTTGGAAAGGGGCGGGTCAAAATCTAATCTATATTATTAAAACTGAAGTCACTTTTCGGACTGTTTGGAAACAAGAGTAGGATTTTAGCCAAAAATTCTGTTTGGATACATGGATAGCTTTGTTTGGATACTAGAACCAATATTAATTCCGAAAATATTATGTTTAGATATTTTCTTCAATTTACACATTTAGTCATTGCATTTCTTTCTTATTTACTGATTCTTCCATCTATATTATTAAAACTGAAGTCACTTTTCGGACTGTTTGGAAACAAGAGTAGGATTTTAGCCGAAAATTCTGTTTGGATACATGGATAGCTTTGTTTGGATACTAGAACCAATATTAATTCCGAAAATATTCTGTTTAGATATTTTCTTCTATTTACACATTTAGTCATCGCATTTCTTTCTTATTTACTGATTCTTCCAATATCATTAAAAATAATATATTTAAATTAATTAATTTCAATGGGTTGTTATTTCTTTGTCGTGAAAAAAGCAATCTTGAAATATATAGTGTATGTTATATAAAACTATCTATAAATATAGTATTAATTTATTTATTTTAGTTAAATATAAAATTTTTGAGAGTTTAATTTTGAGAAAAACATGTATTAAATATCGATCTCCGCTTAGAATAGTAATTAAAATCTAAAAATATACAGGTACACGAATATAGGAAATATTGTGATCAGTTGCACCTGTTTCAGTTGGAAAATAGAAATACCGAATATTTTTATACTCAAATTTACCCAATATTGCAAACAGTTGAACAAATATTTATGATTTCCATATATTTTTAATGCATATCTTCCTAAATTTTTTGTAATAATTTATTGACAATACATATCCGTCCTTTATTCTAATCATTTCCCCATACGATATAAGAAATACTTGATTTCTAAATGATATTAACATAAATATATAAATTATATTTGATTTATAAAATGTCGGAATACACAATTTTTAAAGTATCAAATAGTTGATTTTTTATTTAATAATATTAGATATTAGATATAATAGATTTTTTGAACAATCACGATTTTGATAATCATCAATTAGGAACCAAATAAAATAGTCTATTTTTTGAACCTATAAGATTTTGAATTTAAATATATTATATATTAGATATAATAGATTTTTTAAACAATCACGATTTTGATAATCAATCAATTAGGAACCAATATTTTTTCCAGAATATTCCTCAACTCATTATACCATATTTATAATTTGATAACAGAATTTTCAATCTTTCTAAAACGTGTGCAACACCCACCGAATATTTTGGGTATATAAATTTGGTATCAGAATTTGCCTTATAACTATAGATATAAGTTTGATTTTTTTTCTATGGAAATAAATATTTAACACATACGATTATAGAAAAACAATATATATAATAAAACATCTAATCAATGATTAGCCTTTAAATTCGACCTCAAATACAAGCAACTCAATATTAACAAGATTTTAGGAAATGAATATACACTTTTCCTTCTCATTATCGAATATACCAAAAAAAACTCGATTTAAGTATTTTTATCAAGAACTAAAATATAGAAATATCTAATTTTAATATATTCAATACACGATTTTTAAAAATATTTAAAAGTTATTATGGGAATTTAGAATATTCCAAAGATTTCTTATTCAACACACTTCTTTACTTTTCTTTTATATATAACTCTCTATCTTCACTTCTCACCAATATAGCGCAAAAACCTCTCATCTTTGTCAATAATCTCTCTCTAAGATCAAGGTATGTTGTTTTTTTTTCATTGTTGTGACCGATTTAGATACATATTTCTAGGTTTCATTTATTTTACTTTTATGAATCACAATAATCTATGAATCACAATAATCTATTCTTAGACTGGTTTTTTAATATATTTTGTTTTAGATTTGTATGTCTTTCATTCTTTTAGTGTTAGATTATTTTTGAAAGGTATATGATTTCGAATTATGTTAGGATTGTTTAGAGATTGATCTTTTGAAAAATATTCTTTGTTTATATTTGCATGTCTTTCATTCTTCTAGGGTTTGATTTTTTTTCAATATATTCGATTGTGTATTTTTCGAAATATGTTGTTCTTTGGTTATATCATCTTTATTTGACTAAATCTACCTAAATAACAAAGATTTTGTTTTGTATTTTTTCAATTATTTTGGCTAACCTAATTATTCTTTTAACATGCACTAGATATTCTCCATGGAAAATAACCAAGCCCTCAAACTCAAGAATCCAATGGTAGAAGACTATGGTTCTTCACCAATGGAAGCATTCACCAATGGAAAGAGGGAGACTAAGCTCCATTACAAGGCTATTCTTGCAAAGGTTAAGGAAAGGGACGAGGCTGTGTATAAGGCATAGAGAGGAGTTGGATGTCATTGAGCTTCAAGGAAAGCTCTCGGTTCTTGACCAACTTGAACCCATCTTTGAAGCTCTAAAGAATCAAAAGGAGAAACTTGAAGTCGATCTTGAGATGGCACAAGCTAAGTTGGATGATGTGAGTGTTCCAAACATCGATTGGTACAAGTAGGATGAACCTCAAATGTATGATTAAACTCTTTGAATCTCTTGCTCAATGACTGTTGGTGATGTTTTAATGTTTCTCTTGTGTTTTCGGATTTCATAACTATTTTACGGTTGTTACGCAACCGTTTATGTATAATTATTTTGGATAATTAATGTTTAATTATGTTTTTATAAGGTCTCTAATATCCTTTGATCTATCATGATATATCTTTATTCTTGCATTTTGAGATTCAAAGATTGTCATTTATCTTTGATGATTTGATTATTTGTTTAGATATGAAATTTATTTTTGATATTTTAGTAACGAAAATAATGCATCTTTTAGGTTTGTATATATATATTAAATTGATGAATATATTGGGTGGCATTAGATTTAGATTTTTTTAAGTTATTGTATCAATTATCGGTTTAGTTTTTAGTTATATTATTATTGCTATAGATAGTAACAAAAATAATGCATATTTTTAGGTATAAAGTTATTATTGAGATTCTATGAACCTCATCATTATATTTTTGCAACATGCAAAACTTGATTTGACAAGTTATTGTGGCAAATGTAACTATTTTCTTATATAACAAACATAATTTATTTAGTTAATCTATGTTTGTAATGATGCTATTTTGACAATGACAATACTTATGGAGGTGACATGATTGAGCATTTGAATATTGTATCAATTTTTGAAATGGTTTTTAGGTATATTATTATTAGTATATATAGGTAAGTGTTGTCTAATGATGTGTTTCAAATCTAATTTTACAAGTTATTATTAGGATTCTATGAACCTCATCATTATATTTGTGCAACATGCAAGACTTGATTTGACAAGTTATTGTGGCAAATGTAACTATTTTCTTATATAACAAACATAATTTATTTAGTTAATCTATGTTTGTAATGATGCTATTTTGACAATGACAATACTTATGGAGGTGACATGATTGAGCATTTGAATATTGTATCAATTTTCGAAATGGTTTTTAGGTATATTATTATTGGTATATATAGGTAAGTGTTGTCTAATGATGTGTTTCAAATCTAATTTTACAAGTTATTATTGGGATTCTATGAACCTTATCATTATATTTGTGCAACATGCAAGACTTGATTTGACAAGTTATTGTGGCAAATGTAACTATTTTCTTATATAACAAACATAATTTATTTAGTTAATCTATGTTTGTAATGATGCTCTTTTGACAATGACAATACTTCTGGAGGTGACATGATTGAGCATTATTTAGTTTTTCAAATTATTTTTTTTGTTGAAGAAAGTCTAATTGTTTTACAAACATAGATTAAAATATTTTATTGTTCACCACATAAATATTGTTCTCTTTTAATAGTATACATACATTTTCTAATTCGGTTCTGTTCGAATATTCGGAAAAAGTAATACTTCTCCTAACAAAATCGACTACAATTCAAATAATTTTGATTTTTCAAAAAAGCAGATTTATAATTTACTATTAAAAAATCTACTAGATTTCAAATACTTCTCCTAACCCTTTTTTGAATATAATATATATAAAAAAAACTCTTTTGTAGCAATGAGTTAATTATCTAAATTATTTTACTAAAATATTACAATTTCAATATGTTTTATAATTTACAAATAAATAAATTTTAAACAACCGGTAAATATATTAATACTCCATAATAATAATAATAGACCTAAAAACTACACAATAAATGGATGGTTTTGTTAGTTTTTGTTTCACCATCAAAAAGATTATGAGCAAGAAAAATCTCACAAGCAACAAAAATATCGACCATGCAATCATAGGATATAAACTTATTATAAATCATAGTTCGATATTAAATTGGTAAAAAAAGTCAAAATCTTGTCCTGCTTTAATAGTATAGATAGATGATACGTGAAAGAGGGAGGAAGATAATTAACAAGTTAGGGTTCAAAAATTGGGTCGCCGCTGATGGATATACGAGAAGAAGAAACGGGAGGTGGGGAGAGAAGAATACAATCCAAAAAAGACGAGAGTATTGGTAAGTTTTCAGAGAATATCCCTCTTGATCTTATTCAAGAAATACTCTTGAGACTGCCCGTTAAATCTGCCGTAAGGTTCCGTTGCGTCTCGAAGCTATGGTCGTCCATCACTACTCGTCGAGAATTCATCAGATCGTTCGCGATCCAGTCTTCAAAATGATACAGATAATATAGTATATCTGTAGGCGCGTGAAGTAAATTAGAAGGGAGGACACGTGGAAGATAAAGATTGGAAGCAAGACAAGAGAAATCAAGAAACATTATAAATAGAATTTTACAGAGTCATTTACGTTCATTCGAAATCATTTGTAATAGAACTCTTCTTCTCAATTCTATACGAGTACTTTTCTCATCCAAGCTAGAGGATTGATTCTTCTACGATTTCCTCAGCTGGTGAGTTAGGATCTTTGTTTTCTGAACATCAATCCTATTCGATAGAGAACTTACGGTTTGTCTCTATCACAAAACAGCCGTGTCTTCTTGCCTGCGTCGATGTCTCTGCAACAGACAAGCGCTTATTTATCTCTCTGCCCCAACATGTGCATCCGGATGAATCTTACTCTTATGTGGACCGTTTGGACCGTTATGAGGTAAATAATGCTCTTGTTGATGACGAACCGATGTCCGAATCTGTCCACGGCTTGGTATGTTTCTGGAATTTTAACAGGATAGTAGTTTGGAATCCTTCAATGAGACAACATGTTACCTTACCCAAACCCGAACCCAGGGTCAAGTATATACGTAGCTGTTTAGGATACGATCCAGTCAGCGATAAGTATAAAGTATTGTGCATCTCAGGCCAAAGATGCCAAGATCCTCTTGTTTTCACATTGGGACCTCAAGAATCATGGAGATGTTACGTGTAGTGATACTGCAGTGCACAATTGATTAAGTAAAATGGCATTGAGCTTCTAGAAGGTAGCTGATCTTATCACTTGCCAGCTGTCCCTAAGGAATAAAGAATAACACTTGAGAGACATCCCATGTGCTCCTAACGGCCTCGTCACCTGCGTGTGGCTGAGGTGGGGATCTTCTATTTATAGCTTGTTCAGGGTAGAGAGAAAGGTATATAGAGATTAGATCACAAGAGGGGGAGGTGAGAGACTCCATTAATAATTCTCTCAAGGTTGTAACACAGTTCTTATCATCATCAATCAACGTTTCTTTGCTTTGTTGCTCTGTTTTGGTACACTACACGTAACAGGAGAGTGACCCAAAATAGCCCTATACACTTCCCTACACCCACCATGGGACGAATAGGTATATGCATCAACAGGCATGTGTATTATCAAGCAAAGATACCTTATAAAGTGGATAACAGTTACGTGTTGGATGTGATCACGTCTTCATCTTGTTTATTAGCTTATAAGAGTCAATATTGTATATAGTTAAGTATTTAATTTATGTATAAACTAAACTATTCGTATCACACACCGAAGAGATACGAATAGAATTGTTAACTACAAAACAGTTACATGTACGTGTCTCTACATTGGGATGTCTTTACGAGACATGTCCCTTAGTTAGTGTCTCATGTAAAACTATAAATACATTCTAAATATCTAATAAAGACATGTGTGATTTTCGTTTAATAAGAATAAGAGTAATACATTGAGTGTAAAGCAAGAAACAAAGAGAAAGAGAAAAACAGAGTAAAATCTGTGTTGTCTGATCCTTTACAACATTGAGAGTTCAAAGTTCTACATTACGAAGAGGAAGCATTACTTATGAGCTTCGATGTGAGGTACGAAAAGTTCAGCACAATAGAAAAACAAGCTGATCCTACACTTCGCAACTTTTTGCTCAACTATGAAGGAAAATTAGCATTGGGTTGCACCAGCTTCTCTTCTATATATGAAAAGGTTTTGGGTTTGGGGGGATGGGGAGAAACAAGAATGGTCGCTCAGAAACTTTATTTTGCCTTTTCCAGGCTTCCTTCAAAGGGACCCGGTCTTTGAATGTATACTGGAGCTGAAGGGTGTTACTCATGATACTGGTGAGTTCATTTTTGCAACGATGGCTGATGCATTTTATGTTCTATATTATGATCCAAAGTGAGAGCGTGCAAGGTGGATCGAATATGATGAAGGCATTGGAGACCAAGAATCCTGGATTCGTAATGGAATTTTACGTGGCACCTATTACTATGTCGACTGGTTTCCCAATCACAGTGAGAGTCTCATGTCTTTGGATAACGTCCCTTGCTGGAGTCTTGGGCCGGTCGGGTCACCCCGGTTAAATTAAAAGTTAGCATTTGGACTTAGTAACGCCTTTTATTATTGAAAATTTGGTTGAAAATTAAATTGTTTTCCCTTCCAATTAACGTTAGATGCTTTCCAGTGACCCCTTTTCTCATTTTTTTTTATTTTAATAATTTTTACAAAGACTAATTAATGGATCATGGACATGATCCATGATCATGGATCATACAAAGATCAGTGTAATTCTGTCTAAGGTTCAAACGCCTATCCTCTGCAACATCCTACGTGTCTTGCCAACACGATATAGAGAGGGAACAGGTTTTGAGTTTGTACCCCAGCATCTTCTCTGAAAGGAACACAATCATGTATATTTTTCAACGCAATAAGATATTGAAATCCACCAACGGGCAAAGTCTCAAAAAACTTAGAAAGCATCTAGGTGTCGAAGAAGATTTCAATGGTCAAGAACTTACTTAGTTTGAAGTGCTTAATTATACAAAATCCCCATTCTTGTCCATATAACACTACAAGAGAAAAGCCTCGACTCCGAAAATGGTTTCCGAGAGTGTGAGTTATCAGAAAATTGGCTTTGTCTTTGTGTACCGAGACATTATGAATTTCATGGGAAACTTCTCAGTAATTTTCTGATAACTCACAAAAAAAACTTGATTTTGCATTATATATCGGTCTACCTTCCATCATTCATGATTGATGGTTTGAATACTAAGACGACAGAGAACCATTTAGATGGGTTATGGCAGGACCTGCACGAATGGTGTTCTGCGAAGATTACCAGTCGACATTAACTACTATGCTTGAACCGTTTGGAATTTTAAAAAGAAGGCCAAGTTATACAACAGAAAGACTGTAGAAGACGGAAAACCGGATTGACATAAACGATATAAAGAAACACGGTTAAGGAAATATACGATTCAAAAGAAGATGAAATGAAAATCGCAACAATACGTTTTCTCCATAGTGAGACGAAACTGTACGAATATAGAGTCCAATGAATGAGACGAGACGAGTATATAAAGAAGGAGAGATCCGCATATTCGTAACCGATGGCTTTACGAATATACTTTCGTACCCGCGACCCACGCTCGCCAAGCCGGACGGTGGCGGCGCGCGCGTGGGGGCCCGAGTCTCTCTCTCACCAGCCTTTGATGAGCTTCATATGCTAAGGCATATTTATATTGCTCAACTTTGGCCTCAATACCCGATGTGGGAGAAATCCCAAATCTGGGTTTGATGTGTTCCAAGATCACATCTTTATCACCTTATTTCTCATTTAAATCTGATCTGTTTTTAAAGTGTGAATATACCATGTTGTAGTACTCGTTATAGGCTTTACAACTAGCTGATAATCTGGCCGGAACGACCACCGGTTTGGCCGGAAAAGTCACCAGAAGTTCAGAAAAAATCAGCTGTATATTTTGCTTAAAAAACAGAACTCCAACAATCCCCCACATGAATAGAAATGACTCTAAACATATGCAGACTAAATGCAGACTCGATAGACTCTAAAAAAACTTTTCTAATCCTGAGTAGACTAGAGAGACTTATCGAGAGTGTTTGCGAAAAATCACTGTATTTGAGTTGGTGGCATTTTTAAGCCTTGAACCACTCATAGTTAATATCTGTCGGGTCTACTTTACCAGAAGGTAAACATGATGTCTTGAACCAACCGGTGTTTTATGTAAACCGAGACAACATGCACAACGCAACTTTCATTTTCTCGTAGAATTTAGTGTGACCGCCGGCGAATATGCCTCAACACCGCCAGCCCCAGGTACCCCCAGAGCAATGGCCAGGCTGAGTCCTATAATAAGACGATAATTGATGGATTAAAGAAGAGACTCGACCTAAAGAAGGGGTGCTGGGCAGACGAAATCGACGGCGTCCTTTGGTCTCATTGGACGACGCCAAGGGGGGCGACCAAGGTCACATCGTTTTCTCTCGCTTACGGAGTCGAGGCAATGGCCCCCGCTGAGGTAAACGTGACGAGTCTACGAAGGTCAATCATGCCAGATCAAATCGAACTGAACAGCGAGATGCTGCTCGATGGACTCGACACACTCGAAGAAAAACGCGACCAGGCACTCCTCTGAATTCAGAACTATCAGAACCAGATCGAGCAATACTATAACAAGAAGCTCAAGCCCCGCTAGTTCAAACTCGGCGACTTGGTCCTCCGCAAGGTGTTCGAGAACACAAAGGAATGGAAAGCCGGTAAACTTGGAGCCAATTGGGAAGGACCATACAAGATCACCTAGATTATCAAGCCCGTCGTCTACCGACTCGAGACTCAATCCAGCGAAGCAATACCAAGGGCATGGAACTCTACCTAGAGCACCAATCCTCTACACTAAGTGAATGACAACATGTCACTTTCACTCTTTCAAAAAAAAACACCTAGTAAATGTGCCACCAAAGCCACTTTTACTCGGGCAAAACGAACTACGAATGGCTTGATCCTCTCCCGGAGGTACGTAAGCAGCCCGTAATTGGGTCCAGCTACAACACCACAAAAACTCTTCCCAAGGGAAAGTACATGGAGCCGAGCGAACGACCCTCGTCAGTCCCCGACCAGCGAGGTAGTCTCCCTCCAAACGAGTGATGCTAGCTAGCTACCAAGCACATTGGCTATATCAAGCTTCGGATCATGCACCGACACTCGCACCCAACGCTCGGGCACGTCCTGATCAGACAAGCGTCTGACATGGGAATCTCATCGATCCGCGATCGATCAAGCGGATGATTTTCTTTTTCATTAATAACTTTCGAATATGGTCCGGCCAACCAAAAGACTTTGTAAAGTTACTTTAATGAAAATCGAATACCTTTATCTCGCTTGCCTAAAACTCGAAATAGATCCAATAGTACACATGCATACCTCTGCACAAAGCCGGTTGAACTACTTTGGTACAATCTAATCGAAATAAGTTGCTAGGGCGATCAAACGAGTCATTACGCATAAGATACGTTTGTCCAAATTTTCCTACGTAACTAAATTTAATGAACGAGCGAACAGCAAACTCTGAAGCTGAAACAAACTACCTGCTTCTAAATGTGGAAATCCCGACGATTAAAAGCCGAGTAAAACATTTAATTGATTTAAGAGATCTCAAGGTCTACAGCGATCAATTAAGTCAAGGCTTACAACAAAATCAAAGTACAATAACGGGATGCCGACCAGGGGCAGAAACATGACAGTTCGTTCACAAAAAAAAAAAGATTTTTCGGGAGATTAGGTTGGGGTCTTCGCCGAGGCATCCACATCAGCCTCTTCCTCCTGGACGGTCTCCTCCTGGTTACTCGGCGCGACGACGGTGGGGGGAACTTGCGAGTCAACACCAAGGCTCTCTCATGTAACCTCCCCTTCCGGCCTAGCTTTGTCACTATCCACCGGACCGTGGTTGCTTGAATCCCCGAGGCCCGAGAGATCGTCAGCCTCGTCTTCAGATGAATCCGAGACATTCACCGTAATGTCCCCGGACCCTTTTCCAGTGATGCTCTTACTGCATCCGGTGGACTTATCCACAGCATTGCCGACAGATTTCTCACCACGAGAATGGCTCGAGGCGCGAAGCGAAGCAGCCATGTTCGCATCAATGAGCCGAGAGTTCGACCCGTAACGGTTGAGATCAGCAAGTGGGTCCCCGAGATACTTGGCCTCAAACGAAGCGAGTAAAGCCTTATCAACGAATTGAGACTCCAGGACTAGCGGGGAAAGGGACAGATCATCTTCAGTGAAGTCCATGGGCTGTAGGCGTGTCGCCTCAGCGCAAAGGCTCTTTTCCTTCGCCTGGAAGAAGTCTATCCTTTCCTGCGGGATAGGGTCCTCGTTCCTCTTCAGAAGCTCGAGGCACCTCCTTGTCCCAAACGCTTGGTTGTAGTTGCATCGAGCAGTATCGTAGGGATCACACTGCAACACCCACTCGCGGATGTAGTTGAAACGGCGCTGGGCTTTTGCAGACATGGCTGCCTGTTGACACAGGTGTGTTTATGGTGTTTATTCCTCTATCAAATTAATCCTAATACTTTTAACACACAACCTATTTATTACTCTTTTCAAGAGAGATCAGGTGTAGTATTTAGGGATCGAATCCACAGAGAACTAGTGAGCACACAATAGATTTTATGATTCTAAAGACTATGCTAGGCAATATATAATAAAGATTCAAGTAACAAATAAGGAAATATTCCTTAGCAGAGTTAGAATGCAAAATAGAAATATAACAATAATAGAAATATGGAAATACTTTGTTAAAATGTAAATATGAATAATATAGATCTAGGGTTTATAGTGCATATGAATTATAATAAATGGAAATAGGAAGAATATGATATTTTAGGACTCGAATAATAATTCTGACCCTTTGTAACTCCAACTCTCGAATATGAGTTCAAAGGTAATGCGGTCGATCGACGCGAAGGTTCTGACGTCGATCGACTCCGTAATCAGAAGGATAATCCGATCTTGTCCACCAAGTAAATCTAGATCAACTCTCGTATTTTTCTAGAAACCTAGCTCAATTGAAGTCAATTCAGGTACAGAACACACGTCATGATTATCTATATCCTATCAACGAGATTATAGTTAGCTACTCTAGAATGCAAGCTTTAAGCACAGATCAATTAATATATATCTATCAACCTAACAATCCCATCTTGGGGCTAATTCATAATGACTATCATGCAACCCTAAATCTAATAGATGACTACTCAAACATAATTGAAGAACAAGCAATCATCATAAATATAAAATGCATAATTATATAAAGTATAACTTTGGGTTCCAATACAAAGGTATTTTCTCCCTCAATAATACTCAAACTAATAAAACTCTCTAAAAACAATTGTCAAGCTCTCTCTTCTCTTTTACATAACATTTGTATAAATATAAAACCCTAGAAATTAGGTCAAAACTCGTCAGGGGCATTCTTGTAATTTGTCTTCTTAACTTGGGCTTTAACTTGATGTGATCTGCGAACTAGTAGTCGGTCGACGGCTTAGATGCTCCGTCGATCGTCCGTCATCTCTCTCGGTCGGTCGACTCCAAGGTGTGGACATCGATCGATCCTCTGTTGCGGATACTAAAAGCTGCAAAAACTACAATTTTTCTCCATTTAGCTCCAAAGTGCTCCTAAACCTGTAAAGACCTTAAAATATAGCCTAAACACACATAATAGAATCTAAAAAGAGCCTATAACATGGTCTAAAACTGGTAATATATAGGGTATATCAACTCCCCCAGACTTAACCTTTTGCTTGTCCTCAAGCAAACAAAGCATGTGAAAAGAGGTTTGAAAAGCAGGGACTCACATACTAACTAAGTATAACTATCACATTACTTTGCAACCACAACCTATCAAGTCAAGTACAGAGAACTTTATATACCATATCCTAGTATAGCAACCAAATCCATTCTATCATCAACTTAGCAAATAATCATCTGACAGTCCCCTAACTAACCTCATTTCTTGCATAAAATAAAGTGAAGGCTTTACCTTGGGAGTATCGATCAAATGACACATGGACTCTTATTCCAGCAGGTATCTGAGTATACATGTAATCTTATTCTAATTTCTATTCTCTTTACCCTCTCTCCTCTGAATCCTTTTTCGATTTTTTTTTTCATATCAAAGTGTAGGCGAATAATGGGGTCACTGGTAATTTACCTATCCCTCACTTCAAACAATGTGTGATCATTCCTTTGAATTAGAATAATGGGGTCGCAGGTAATTTACCTATCCCTCTGCATCTCAGGAAATCATCTCAATCTTTTCTATTTAATGGATGCCAGAGAGAGGAGAGAAAGAAACCAAAAGTTGCAGATTTTTACCTTTCAGACCTGAAGGAGGAATCCGATCCAATGTATGTCAAACCCCAAAGCAAGCAAATAAGTCAGTATTAAGTTGGAGGTCAGCTTCGGTTCCTTCAAAATTTCTAAGCAAGTGAGATATAGTGGCAGGATGATCCACTTCGGTATCTCTAGTAATCTCTGCAAACAACTTTTCTAAAACTGGTGCTTATATCTTGGTTAGTAAAATAGGTTTCTTGACCATAGTCCCCTTCTTGACTCAATAAAAACTTTTTAAAATGAACTGATATAAATATAGCATAAAAACTCAAAATAAATAAATAGCATTAGCGAACCTCCCCAGACTTAAATTACACTGTCCCCAGTGTAATCCCGTTCGGTTGGGTTAAGGGAAAATAAACCCTAAGTAAATAGATAGGAAAGAACTTTCGATACCAGCCTCTGTGAGTTAACGGTCGATCGACGCAAACATGATGAGGTCAATAGATGGTCGTAATCCGTCGGCGATCGCGTTCGGTACTGATGGGTCGATCGATGGCGTGGTCGAACAGTTCTGCAAAAATAAATAAAACTCGAAATAAGCAATAATAAAACTAAAAACTAGATAATAACTTACTAAACAGTGGGTTGCCTCCCACTCAGCGCTTGTTTATAGTCTTTAGCTCGACGTTTGAGCTGCTGGACTAATATGGAGGTGGAGTAACACTTGGGAAGCAAGTGTCAACTTCTTCTTTGCTCTTCTGAAACCAAGTACCAATGAAACCTTTTACTGCCTCATCTCCTCTGGTTTTCTCATTCTTGATAACCTCTCTTGCAACCTCCATTGAATGCATTCTTCCTTGTAGCTTTTCAATAGTGCGCTGAAGCATATGGAATCTAGCTGAGGTATACTTGATATGTCTTCCAACTGGTGGTTTATGTCATCTCGCATCAGGCTCTGAGAAAAAGTTATCTCGTCCAGCCTATCCTCTAAAAGTGTATCTAGCGTGATTCTCTGTCTGTCCAGCTCGGGGTCATTCGATGGCGAGTCCTTGCCGTCAATCGATGTCAATTCTGCAGGTCTAGCCGCGTACTGTTTCTGATCAGTCAGATCGATCGACGCGGTAGGTCTCGAGTCGATCAATGGCGTATGCGGTGGCTGCTGTCTAAATATGAATCTGGAACCATTGTCAACAATAGTGCATCTGCTACGGCCTCCTTGGGTAAGTGTAAGAGTCGTCAATCTATTGCTCGTGCATGGCCCTTACGATCTCTGTAAATCCTGAACTCGTCCGGTTTCATAAAGCTGATTTCTGTATCATCCGGTTCTGGTAAGGGTACGGGGTTGATCGACGCACAATGATTGGCGTCGAGCGATGGGGCGTCAGGGAGCTGAGAATCGAGAAAGTCATGAGGTCCATTGATCATGGTGAGAAGTTCATTGATGTCTTCTTCACTGGCACGTAGAATTCAACCATCCATAGCTCGTGCCTGACCTTCTGAACACGTAGAATGCCAAACCTATCTGGTTCAAGGTAACCATATTCTCTCTCATGGTATGCTGCTGAATCTGATTTGGACTTTGCTTCTATTTCAGTATCGATCGACGCGATATCGACTGCGTCGATCGATGTCGAGTTCCCAATCCGATGGGACACATGGTAAATGTCAACCTCATCTCGATGAATGCCCTTATACTCGATTATCTCTCCTTCAACGTAGTCTGAGGCAAATCCATTGTTGTTGTTGAGGTTGTTTGGTGCTGTTGGGGTTAGATCGTTCGATGTTACAGGGTGGGCGTCGATCGTCCCGACAAAGAGTGGGTCGATCGATGGTAAAGGGTGGGAGTCGAACGATGTGCAGCAGTCAGACTCGTCGTCTTGCTCATAATCGCAGAAACATGTCGCCACAAGCTCTGCATCATTACATAATTCTATCAGAGTAGCCTTGTTCTTGTTTTTAACAGGTTCATAAAAATAATGTCGATTAATTAAGGATAGATATAACCTGTTTGAGTTCATATCGCAGATGGCTCCTACTATAGCCATAAATGCTCTTCCAAGTAGCAAAGAAGAGTTCCAGTCGACCATGATATCCATCACGTGGAAGTCCACTGGTACTATGGTGTTGTTGATTTGCACTGGAACATCTTTCACCATTCCTCCTGAATTCGCCTTGGAGCAATCCACAAAAGTGAAATAATCTTTTGAAGGTTCCACTTTTAGGTTAAGACTTGTTGCCACGGTCCTGGGCATGATGCTCACTGCTGATCCAATACCGCAGAGGGCATTGGGATATTTGTTGCCTTTGATGAAGCATGGAACTACGAATCTCCCAGGATCACTCTTTTTCTGTAGGCAGGTTCCTTGCCTCATCTTTTCTCTGAGGTGGTTGAACATAATCTCTATGTCATCATATGTCTCTCTTGATTCCCTGAAAAACATCCACAACCTGTTAGTATAATAGGCTTCATCATAAGGAGTATCTAAATATTTTTTAAAAACTCGTTTAGTAAAGCCATCCATCTCTTTTTCATTGGCTTCTCTGCATTGATGTTTTGGAATTTTGTTCTTCCTCTTGGAGTGTGCTTCATTCTGTCTGTCAGGATCCATAGACTCAGATGTGTCAATACTTTGCTCTGAAACAGTTGATGAAGGTTGCACAAATAAATTGGCATTGATGCTCGGGAGTCGGCTCTGTCTCAAATCCGGTCGATTGACTCTGGTATTTTGGCGTCGATAGTCTCTCTGGTTGTCGGGTCGATCGCGTTCTTGAAAACTGCGTCGATCGATGTTGGTCGACTCGCATGAGGCAACAGGAGCTGCAGGGGGGTCGGTCGATCGACGCGGATAGTCGTGCGTCGATCGACACCAATGGGAGCTGCCGAACGACATGGAGCTCTCAACACGAAAATCTCCCTCTTGCAAGTTCTCTTCCCTCATTTCTTCCCAAAAATCATCACCAATCAAGGCATTGACGTGGTGCTTCTGCTCAGCCTCTATCTTCTCCTTTATCAGGCTCTCATGTCTCCTAATGGTCTCACTTGTTTGCTTCACTTGGCTCTCCAATTTCTTCACATGAGTGTTGAGGTTCTCAAACTTGGTGTTGAGATTTAGGTACAGACTATCTATCTTCCCATTGAAGTCTACAGTCATCTTCTGCTGTGCCTCTAAAAATCTATCAACCATTGCTTCAAGCTTGCTTTCCCGAGTCTCTAGAGGTGGATTCTGGTAGTAAGAAGATCCATAAGTCATGTTGTTGTTGAATGACCTCTGTTGTGAACCTTGGGTAAAGTTACTACTTTGACCATTCCCATAGGAGTTCCTGTTGAAACCTTGATTCCCTTGTCTCTGGAATCCATTCCCTCGAATGTAGTTCACATCCTCCTCTTCTATATCATCCTCTCCAGACTCTACTGCTTCTACCTCTGCAAAAGTAACCTGCTTCTTGAGAAGTCTCTGCACACTATCCAGCTTTGCCTTAACATCCTCAATCTGATCCTTGCTCAATATTGGAGACGACTTCCCTCTTCTCAAAGTCAGTGTTCTTGCTGCTGTTGCTGGAAGCCAGATTCTCAATCAACCTTGTGGCTTCCTCAGGGCTCCTAGTGCTGAAATTACCCTCACTAGCTGTGTCTAAAGCCATCTGGTACTGGATTCCTACTCCCCTAAAGAAAGTGCTGAGAAGCTGTACTTCGTTGAACCCATGATGTGGACAATCTCTCTGGTATGACCTGAACCTGATCCAAGAGTCCTTAAATGATTCTGAAGGGTCTTGTGCGAAAGTTAAAATCTTGCTCCTCAAATTTCTGCTCTAGCATCATCAAAGAAGTTTCGCAGGAAGGCGTTCTTGATGTCATTCCAGGATGTAAGAGACCCTTGTGGTAACTGCTTAAGCCAATATGAAGCTTCTCCAGCAAGTGAGTACTTGAAGAGCTTACAAAAGAGATAGTCCTCAGGGACTTCATTGGCTTTTATGGCAGTAACCAAATCTTCAAACCGCTCCAAGTGATCCATAGGCTGCTCGTGCCTCAGCCCGTGGTAAGGTGTCTGTGCTACAAGTGAGAAGTAAGCGGGCTTGATCTCATAGCTGTTCCCTTGAAAGGCTGGTGGTCTAATGGCGGATCTGTTGGCGTAGAACTGATCTGGACGGTTGTAGTCGGCCAGTGTTCTCTGAGCAGTTTGGGCATTGGCTTCCTGTTGAGCCGCTGCAACGTCTGCTTCTTCTACCTCTACTACTGCTTCTGCATCAAGAATTACTTTCCCTTGCTCGTCTATTTTATGACCTGCTGCATTACGCAGGTGACCTTGGAGGTCACGCAGGTCTCCTCTCTCATCCCTAGTTACAACTAACGTCGCTACCATTCTGTCTCGCTGGCTGCCATCGATCGATGCGGACGAAGTGTCGTCGATTGTCTGAGTATGCGGAAGGTCGTTCGATGCGCGAGATGCTGCGTCGATCGATGCGGATCGTTTGCTCTTGCGGATCGTGCGTTCGAGTTGAGTGGGGTCTGTGAATAGTAGTTCTTGCTCTGTGTTGCTTCTGGTACTTCTTTGCATGCACCTAAAAAAAGAAGAAAGAATATTAGTAACTTTTAAATAAAAACAAACCTAGACAAAATCCTAGAAAGTAAATCAAATGGTGATCAAAAAGATTCCCCGGCAACGGCGCCAAATTTGACACAGGTGTGTTTATGGTGTTTATTCCTCTATCAAATTAAGCCTAATACTTTTAACACACAACCTATTTATTACTCTTGTAAAGAGAGATCAGGTGTAGTACTTAGGGATCAAAGCCACAGATAACTAGTGAGCACACAATAGATTTTATGATTCTAAAGACTATGCGAGGCAATATATAATAAAGATTCAAGTAACAAATAAGGAAATATTCCTTAGCAGAGTGAGAATGCAAAATAAAAATATAAAAATGATAGAAATATGGAAATACTTTGTTAAAATGTAAATATAAATAATATAGATCTAGGGTTTATAGTGCATATGAATTATAATAAATGGAAATAGGAAGAATATGATATTTTAGGACTCGAATAATAATTCTGACCCTTTGTAACTCCAACTCTCGAATACGAGTTCAAAGGTAATGCGGTCGATCGACGCGAAGGTTCTGACGTCGATCGACTCCGTAATTAGAAGGATAATCCGATCTTGTCCACCAAGTAAATCTAGATCAACTCTCGTATTTTTCTAGCAACCTAGCTCAATTGAAGTCAATTCAGGTACATAACACACGTCATGATTATCTATATCCTATCAACGAGATTATAGTTAGCTACTCTAGAATGCAAGCTTTAAGCACAGATCAATTAATATATATCTATCAACCTAACAATCCCATCTTGGGGCTAATTCATAATGACTATCATGCAACCCTAAATCTAATAGATGACTACTCAAACATAATTGAAGAACAAGCAATCATCATAAATATAAAATGCATAATTATATAAAGTATAACTTTGGGTTCCAATACAAATGTATTTTCTCCCTCAATAATACTCAAACTAATAAAACTCTCTAAAAACAGTTGTCAAGCTCTCTCTTCTCTTTTACATAACATTTGTATAAATATAAAACCCAAGAAATTAGGTCAAAACTCGTCAGGGGCATTCTTGTAATTTGTCTTCTTAACTTGGGCTTTAACTTGATGTGATATGCGAACTAGTAGTCGATCGACAGCTTAGATGCTCCGTTAATCGTTCGTCTTCTCTCTCGGTCGGTCGACTCCAAGGTGTGGACATCGATCGATCCTCTGTTGCGGATACTATCTTCTAAAAGCTCCAAAAACTTCAATTTTCTCCATTTAGCTCCAAAGTGCTCCTAAACCTGTAAAGACCTTAAAATATAGCCTAGACACACATAATAGACTCCAAAAAAGAGTCTATAACATGGTCTAAAACTGGTAATATATAGGGTATATCACCTGTACACGATCCCGCTTCCGCACCACCTCATGAATGTGAGAGTCTCGAAGACGGTTGGTTTCTATCGAATGCGCCTCCGCCAGTTCAACTTTCTCTTGCTCCCATTGTGCCTTCTCCAAGGCCAGGGTCTCTTTCTCCTTCGCGAGCTCTTCCATCTCGGCCTTGACTGTCCCCAGACTTCCCTCAGCCTCTTCGGCCCTCTTAGCCAAGGCTTCGCTCCGACTGACGGCCTCGTCGCGCTCCTGGGTAGCGACTTTTGCCTTCTCCCTCAACGCGATCCTGCGCTCCTTCGACTTCTTCACCTCCTCCTCAGATTCGCCCAGCCAAGCGTATATGGCTATAAGCTTAGCATCGTACAGGCTGCTAACATCATTGAACCCTCTGATCGCTTGCGAACAAAAATTACCATCAGAATCAGGCAAAGTCACAAGGACGGAGACGCGAGAGAAACACCTACCATAAACTGCGAATGAGCGGCCTCTGTGTACGCTTCTTTGAAGAACAATTCCTTCAGCGGCGAAAGGTCCTTGGGACACTCCATAACCTGCCAAAAGAGATTCGGGCTTGAACGACCGTTGCAGACGAACGGCGTATCGCCCTAGTAGGAGAAGTCGATCTTGTCGGGGAAGGGGTTCTTTAACTTGCGAGTGATCGCCTTCTTTCTCGAACTGGCTGACACACCAGAAGTCGATGTGGCCACCTTTTGCACATCAAGCACTTGGTCCCCCTCAGCAGGCTTATCGGCGACTTGTGCTTCATTCGCCGGAACAACAACCTTCTTCTTCTTCTTCTTTTTCTTCTTTGTGGCCGCCGAAGGAGGGATTTCCTGCGTAGCCAGTGGAGCAGAAGGGTCAGCGACCGAGTCATCGGGCGCAAGAGGCGGATCCACTCCAGAGCCCCCACCAACGTTCTCCGGAGGGTGCAGATTATTCAATGGTTCGTCCCGCAGGAAGGGGACTCCGCTCTCAGCAACGGCAGGGCGCTCCTCGGCGCCCTTCTTTTTCTTCATCTTTAGA